>CM076574.1:927894218-927973174 GCA_034641835.2 Pinus albicaulis | reverse complement strand
TTGGAATTATAGATGAATATTTAAAAAAATTTGTAAGTGTGTATTGGTGTATAAGATAGAATCGGGCCTTTTCCTTCTTAACTTATGATGAGTATAGTCGTATACTAGATGATAGATAATAGATGATAATGTGATACAAATTTCATGTTTCTAATTCTCTTACTTCAATAAGGTCACGACAAGCCTCGGGTGAGACTCCTTGCTCTCCCTTGAGCAAGGTGAAAATGTCGGCGTTGTCCTAGACTACAACGGGACCTTATTGGCTCATGAGCCTAAACCTGGGTCTCACCTAGAAGTCATTATTTTCACCAACCATTTCTATTGGATGGCATGTATTTAATCAATGAGAATGTATTTTACATGTCAATTTTTTTCTCAGATATTTAGGAGAGACAAAGGTCTCATGGAGGAGACAAAGGTTTGAAAGGCATAGTGCATTGTTAGTGAGTTTATTTGGAAATTTGCAACACCGTTTGGAGCAAGAAAGAGTAGAGGGATTTATATATTGAAAGAGTTAGCTAGGAACATATCCTTGAGGCAATTAATCAGGAAATTTTTGCTAGTCCCAACAATACCTTGGATGATCATCTTTAGTGCGATGGAGGTGTTGTTTGAAAAGTGGGAAAGTATGATATTGAAAGCCACCAGTTTTCTTGGGTACAAGGAGGCAATGGATTTTGGATTTGAAGAGGGGATATGACATATTTTTATGGAGGAGCAGTTAAATTATATGAAGTGAATGGTGGCCTCTTACAAGTTTGAAGGAATAAGAGAATGGGCCCAATTATAATTTTCTTCAAAGTCACGGTAGCCAAGCATTTCAAGGTCATCAAGGATGATGTAGTTACCTAGGTGGAGCTAAGAAAGGAGTTTCCATTCTTCCATTTCCATGAAGTGGTGGTGTTCCATTTCAATAATATCGACATCGTCAGAGTCAACAAGAGATGATTCTTCAGGTGCATGATGGGCATGCCATGCACGATATGTGTGTTTAATTTGTTCCAATGTGAAATAATTTCCTCATAACTTCCACCAATGTCATCAAGCAGCTTGCGAAAATGGAAATACAAGAGTAGTTCACTCCAAAAAAAGTCTACATAGCATTCTACATCTTGATATGGGATGCAAGTGTACCGAGGTAAGATGCGTGCAACCATGGGAGAGAATATACGTATCCATGGTGATATTTTTCAGCGAGAGGAGAATGACCAAGACCATGCAACTTGAATAAGAGACAATGACTCAAGTGAAGGAGGTATTTGCATGTATGAAGTGATGAAGGGTGTTGTTGGTTGTTGTCCATCCAAGTTATTTGCAACACGTCTGAAAAATATTTTCTTGAAATTAAGGGAGAAAAAATAACAACTACATTTAGTTAGGAGGAGTTTTTGAAGCATGTTGCATGTTTATGTTTCACCAATGTCCCTATCAGAAATTTTTCCAGTTAGGAGTTTGCGGAAGACAGAAAATGTAGGGGCATCGAGAGGAGAAATTTATGCAAGGCATGCTAACATTTGGTGGTAGCTTTCAAACTTTGACTCTTCTTTTGGAGATGTAGTTCAAAATAGAATAAAACGATAGTAAATGATGGAATTCAATGTTAGCCCTCCAAATAGTAAGCATGTGAAGGTTGTGGGTGTTGAGCCTGTCATCATTCCTAGCAGGGTTATATTTTTTTCATCCATATGCATCGATGTGCATGGAAGAGAATTTGTGTAGCTCCCAAGGCACTCCATCATGAAAAGATGTAGTAGTGTTTTTTTTTCCAAATACATGTATAGGAATGACAATTTTTGTGTCGCTAGAAAGAGCTAACAAGATCCTCATAGTATTATAGCTCATTGGAGGTGAGGATATCATTTTTTGCAAGAAGGAAAGAATCACCAAGCGTAGATCGATGTATTCCTGGATTTATGTGTTGAAGGGATCGAGGGTTCCAAGCAGTTACATATGCACCAAAGAAATACTTGGCATTAGCAACGTTGGATTACTTGGTCCAATCAAGGTTTTCCATATCAAGTGCATTTTCCAACCATTGGGAACCATTTATATGTGCAAATCCTCTATACCGCCATTCACACCTGAGAAAAATAGAATAGAGTAAGTGATATTGTTTCATGAAAACATGTACATAAAGGTTGAAAGGTAATTAATGGTTGATTAATGCCTACACCAGTATTCCCTTACATGGAATCCTTTTAGTAGGACCTATTATAAGAATAGTGTGAATATGTAGTGGATGTATTGAGATGCACAATGTGGGTTTTCAACAATGTTTTGGATTCTACAATGAGGATGATCATGTGCATTGGATGGAGGACCAGAAAACATGGTCATGTGAAATTCATGCCATTTAGTATCAGCTACACTTAGTGTGAAGAAGAAGGTGGGGCTTCCATTTTTAAATATCATGTCACTGAGTTCCCCTCAAGCCTTGGTCCAAAAATAATGACCCCCTCGGAGTGGAGTGCCAAATCGCATAATTTGATCTAGAATTGTTGGAGGAAGTTGGAAAAGGTAATCACGAAGGTCTGCAATAATTATCAGCAAGGTATGTCCAAGCCCCCTTTTAATGAATGCATAAACTATTTCTTAACTACGATGGGACATGATAACATTGTATAGGTAGTGGAATCTAGGATGTTGTCCAGATCTACTGTCATGGTAGCGCATTAGGTGCAAAGCATATTTTTTCATATCAAATTTTCCGATTCTTGGTTGGGTTAACATGGTATACCCTATGGGGAAGAGGGTGGGTAAGGCCATGGAGAGGAGTACCTCAGTGTTGTATTACTATTCATTGACTGAAGAGAGGCCAACAACGGGACATTGAAGAAAATGGGTGGGACGGAATTCAAAGACTCTACATAGGAAAATATTTCATCAATCTCGGTTTGGGTGTTTGGTAGTGTTGATACAAAATAGGATGGATGGAGGTAAAATGGGAAGGGGTGGAAAAAGTCTAGATTAGGAATATCAGAGAGGCTTTCTTGGTGGTGACATGATGTAGGTAGGGGGAGAAATTGGTTGGGAGTTTAGGAAAAGCAAATAGTGCACATTGGTTTACATGGACATCCTTTTAGTAGGGATCATTTGTTATTTTGTATTGTAAACCTAATATAAATCGCGATATGTTGACGAAAAATTCATAAGTTGTGTGGTTAAGCCTATATTTAGTAATGACAAGGCTATATATATCTACGAGCATGCGTGGAAGAGAATTGGAAATATTATTTATATCATGAGGGATGAAAATGGTATGGCCAGAGTATTTGTATTGGCCTCCACGTGCATGGGTCACTTGAAGAATTGGGTTGACACATGAAATAATCATCTCTTCAATTTCAGTCAAGCAAGAGAGGAAATGTGGT
Organism: Pinus albicaulis; assembly: GCA_034641835.2. Taxonomy (NCBI): domain Eukaryota; kingdom Viridiplantae; phylum Streptophyta; class Pinopsida; order Pinales; family Pinaceae; genus Pinus; species Pinus albicaulis. The sequence goes on along the minus strand of CM076574.1, from coordinate 927,969,803 downwards.
TGTTCTCCTGGGTCCATTTTGTTCCATAAGGGAAAACAATGGGTAGATCGTTCTAAATCACATCGAAAATACGTGATGACACCACAACAACAACAACAAAAATTCATGGTTGGTTAAGATTCGTTACAGATGGAGTAGGCTTGCATGGGGAAAAGTGCGTCAATTATTTCAAGGAAATGATAGTGTGTTTGTTGGAGAGGATTTTCCATGCAATTTTTAGGAGGTGAAGAGGAAGAAATTTGGGTTATGGTTGTCAAGAAAGTGAATGGTTGGGATAATTTTGGAAAACGGGTGGAAATGAAGGATAGAACAGAAGAAGTGGTTCATATGGAAGGGGAGGAAGTTGGATTTGGGAAGGTAAGGGATTTCAAGTAGGGATTTTTTGAGAAGGAACATTGTGCCGATTGTTGTAGAGTAACTGACACCAAGTGTTTATTCTATCCTTGTTAATTTTTTAACACATTTGTTGATGTGCCTTCCTTCCATCATTCTTTGGGGTAGTTGCATAGCTATCCAAGCAAGGAAAGTATTGTTAAAGGTGATGCATAAGTGAATTGTGGACAAATACAAGTAAACAAGGCATGTGAAGGGGGGAAATAGTGTATATAGTGAAAAAAAAATACAAGTACATTTATTCCAAGTTTCAATATAAAAAAATGAATAAAAAAAATAAAATTGTAAATGAGACGGAAAGCATGTACCTTTCTAATCATATAGTCAATATGTAGGATGGGGAAAGTGGGGATATATACAAATCATTTTCTAAGTTGAGATTTCCCCTTTGTTTGTCGAAGGCATTAAATTGTTTTTTCTTTTTTTTAAAAAGGAAGCAATGAAACATTTGGCGCAAGTGCTATACGAAGGTGGGAAGTAAGGGAAGGATGTGTTGAAGGTCCACGTTGTTGTTTTTTTCTGTTTTCATGGAATAATTCAAATGAAAGTTTATCGCAAAGATAAATTATATTTTATTTTGTTGAATCGAATTTCTAGTAATAAAGAAGCTGATGAAAATGAAATTTAGGTGCAATAAGAATATGCCTTAAAAAATCGTGTCTTGAATTATAACATTGTGCCTTAAATTATAACATTGGTTGGTGGAATGTTGAATTGAATATTAGTTGTATTAGAAACTATATGATCATGTAAGTTTGCTTTTGATCTAAAAAAGGGTAATTTTGTATTACACCAGTATGAAAATCAATAACTATGTATGATTTCATTATTAGAACATATCCATATTGATATGTGTATTTGAAATATGTGAATGTGGTACAAATCACATGAAATAATCTAGAAGGCCATAGAATGAATGTGAGCTAACACCCATGTATTTATAAAGAAAATTTACCAGAGTAACAAGCATCATCGTAGCTGAATTTTACAAAAAGTAGTAGAGATAGAGGTGTAGGAAGATAAATTTAAGAAGGCACACAAAGTTTTACAAGGGTATTGTGGGCAGAGACTAGTGTAGATGGAGAAATAAGTCGAGCAAAGGGAAACATAGTGGTGATGTAAGGAATGGGTTTGAAAACAAAAGATGGATTTGAGAGTAGATGAGGAGGGGAAAACAAAGGTTATAGGTGTTTCATGAAAAGGGTGTGCAAAAGGAATGCATATTTTCAACAAAAGGGATGGGAAAAAACGATTCTTAACGCTGGATAATTACTTTTTTAGAAGTGGTAGAATTGAATTTCGTTTAATGTAGGATAAGGGTAGATGAAGAGGCATAAGGGAGTTCTTCAGAGTGCATGAGGGTTGGGAAAATGTGTTCAATGCCATTGAAAGTGATTGTTTTAATAGAAAGTGTGAATAGGAAGTGACAAAAGTTTATGTTAGTGGCAATGTCTGAGACAATTTCTGGCTCTCTTGAAAGGAGGTGAAGGTCCTTTGCCAATATGACCAAGAGTTCAGCGGCGACATCATCGAATGCAACAAAATATTCCAAATGGTCAGTGTGATCATGTAATTCAAGTCAAAGTACATAACGGTAGTCATATTCAAGGAAGGTGCCATTTCATTTTGTTCAATGCCACATGTTGCGAGATTTTTGGATAGTTTTCTCCATGCATTGCATGCCATCAATGTTAAGTGGGAATGCAAGGAAGTAAAAATATTCCATGTCAATTTTTGTAGCAGTAGCATGGATGAAAACCCACATATATTTCTTGGAGCAAGGAAACTCAAAAACTTTAGAAATAGTTTTTGTTTGAGGGGCCTATTAAGGGTGCCTGTGTATTTTTTATTCAGGGAAGGTGAGGATGCATTGAAGCCCATTATTTGGAACCCTTGTTGGATTTGGATTGTTTCAATAATATATGGGTTTATTAGAATGGAATTGGTTGGAATATCTTTAATAGTCTTTCCATTGAACTCGATGACATGACCCCCTTTGATTGCAAGGACTAGAGTGGCCCCTTAGGCACGGAGGTCAGAAATCTCGTGGCCTTTGACATGGTATTGTGTGCCCCATAAGCTAACATCAATGCTATAGCCTGACATGTCATGTAAGGCGATTGTTTTCCTATGATTTTATGTGCCATCATGCTGGTGTATGACTGATGCAGAAGAAGTTTCACTAATAACATAAATAACATCAACAATTGATTTGATAGTTGCAATGGCGAGTGAATTGATTGGGATGAAATGAAATTTATTAGTAGGTATTGATTGATGTTCATGTATGGACTCATCCAAGATCGATGCAGAGAAAAGAAGGATTTCGAATGGGTGGTTAAGATGATTGTAGCAAGGATTAGGAATATGATACTGTGTAGATCCAACCAAATTACACGAGAGAATTCAAAGAGTCTGCCAATTCATTGAACACATATTTGTGTATTTCTTCACCTTCATGGTCTAGAAGGTAAAACCCGAGATATTTCCCAGTGCCACGTGCATTGTTGTATTGGCGTATAAGTGTTTTTGCGAGGAACCTATCTTGTATGGACCAATATTTCCACGATGGGTTGAGTGCCTTGAAAGGGAGAGTTGCTAAAAGAAGAGCGTTATCCATACTAGAGGCTGCAAGCTAGTCCCCTATTGGTGAATTTGACGGTAAGGTGGATGAATTTATCAAGGATGAGGTGGCGTGAATTACTTTCTTGACGGGAAGAAAACGATGGGTTGGCTCGAGAATTAAAGGTGTTTCACGATGGATAATTTCAAGTTTGATGACACAAAGCGACCTGTAAGAAAGAAGAATTGTGAGATAGGAGGAGAATAGTACAAGAGAAAGAAAATATAATAACCGGGAAAAAATGACATCAATGGAGAGGAGGGCGAGGAAGGTAGCATAGGAAGTTGCAACATACAAATATTGATGGAAGGATGTTCAACAACTTATTTTTAGGAGTGTTAGAGTCGATCTTGACATCCCTCTGTCAGGGATCAAAACTCTTTGTTTCATTTCATTTTTAGGTGTCCCATTTAGTCCATTCATCTGCATTTCGTTAGGGGCATGCCATTATCTGACGGAAGGGCCTTCTCAGTCATACCCCTCATGCCTTATCCTGCTAGCTTAGGTCTGTTTATCGAAGTTCATTAAAATCAATTTTACAGTCATTCATAGTCTTGTTTCATCTCTTCATCAGCAAAGAGTTATTTTAGGGTTTTTTAGGTCTTTCTAGGTCTAGGGTTTCGCAAGTTTCGTCTTCAGAATTTCAAATAATGCCCGCAGGCCATGAGGATGTCTTCAATAAGTTTTAATTTCAAGATTTCCACCATTAACAATGCTCAAGGATGTTTCTTCTTCAAAACTCTGTTTTGAAGAAGAAAGCGTCAAATTAACTGTTTGTAATAAATATGTATTTTTAAATTTTTCCGTCATGAAATACTTCAAATGCAGCCCTGGTCATCCTTTGTTGAAATCCAATGCCACCATCCCTGCAAAAGTTGACAAGATTCATCATCAACTCAAAAATCAGTGGAAACAAAGAACAGAGTATCTATTAAAGGTGAAAAGTGTCGAAGTTCAAAATATTGCAGAAATGGGTTTGTCAAAATAAATAATCAAATTCCTTTGTATACATGAGATATTTTCACATTCGACGATCCATATGCACACCAAAGGCATCAGCAAAAGCCAAGAAAAAACAAGGAAGTGAAAAAATGAAGTTTTGAAGCCAAACTGTGTGTTGGATCAATGCGCGGCGCGTTGGGTGACTAGCGCGGCGCATTGGGAACCTCTGCACAGTGTAAATTTACACAGGCGCGACGCACCCACACAGTGCGGCGCACTGGGCAGCCTGCGCGGCGCATAGGCCTGAGACCGAAATTTTTGCTGGCCTTCTCCAAAATTTCATTTTTTGGTTGCTCCATGCTCAAGTTATTTTGTACAATGGTTCATAACTCATGTTTGGTGTTGTTTGGAAGAAGGTGAAAGTCAAAACCATAAATCCTATCACCTTATTTGAAATTGCTTTCTTAGAATTTGAACTGGGTGTTTTAAACTAGTTTTGTGTCACGTTTTCTCTTCCCTACCTTGTTATTTTTCTCCCATCACTGTTAATCACTAATACACCATATTCTTACATCTTTTATTCCTAAAACCCTATTACCCCATCCCAAGTCATTTTATTTCATTTTCATTTTTTTTTCTTCCCATTTCATTTGTAGAAATTCCCAAGCCCTAACTCTCCCAAACAGTTAAGTGACTGCCCCTTATCACTACATTATCAAATCTCACTTGGAAAACTCCATTTTCCTCACTACCATGTTTCCCACAGTTCCTTTGACTTTGACACATATTTGGCAATCGAGACAAAGATGCCAAACTCTTCATATTCACCTCAAGCAACATAGATGAAGAAGGCATCGAGGAGGCGTGAAAAGACATAATCTTGACCGAAGCTTCGTTGGCTGAGCACGAGACATGATGGGAGACCTTCAGTTCAAATTTTAAGGAATTTGGAGGAAATTTTGTCAATTTTGATTTTTTTGGTCGCAAAACAGATTTTTCTGCCCGACGCGCGCTTACGTTTGAGAGATATTTTGGAGGAAAATTTTACATTTTTAGATTTTTTATGATAAATTATGCATGCTCAGGAATGGCTGAGAGATTTCATCAAGTTCTGGGTGGTTAAAAGGGTCAAAAACACTCCAAAAATGGCCTTTCTGCCACCTTTTGCACCAGCAGGAACCAGTCTTGGGAGATTGCAGTTTTGGAGGGGCAAATGAACTCCAAATTGAAAAATTACACTTGGTTTGGATAGCAGACAGACAGGGATTTCCAACGAGCTATCATGAGCTCAATTTGGACTTCAGTAAGTACCCCAAAAATAGGCTCAAAGTGGCGCGGCGCATAGAGGATTTTGGTCCAATTTTTACTTTTTAGCTCAGAAATTCGGCCAGTTTAACTAGTTTTACTTCTTGATGTAATTATTGATCTATCCTGATGTAATTTTGTGGCTATGATGTAAATTTGGCATGTTTTTACTTGTTCTATAGGATTCATTCACTAAAAGGTGAAAATTAAGTGAATGGATCAGTTTCCTAGCATATAGAGGCAAGTTTTTTGGCTGCCTAGATTTCAGATCCATGTTTAGAATTGGTTGAAACAGCTCCTAGAAGGATGAGCTCGACCCCTAGAGGCATGGGAAGGGGTTAGGATGGTCTATATATTGTATTTTCTGAGACATTTTCAGGGTTGGACTCTTGGGAATAGTTTGGCACCTCATTGTATATTCATTTCAGTATGTTTGGCAAAGGAAAGACCAGAGTTTTGCAGCACTTGTTGGGATCCTTGTGGGTCTGAGTTTTGATGATTTTTTTCTCCATGTATCTGTAAGTTTCATTAATTTTTATGTATGCCATTTCCCATATCTTTGCTTCTGAAATTAAACAAATGAGTAACTAAGGTAGAATTCATTAGTTTGCTGGTGCTCTGCCTTAAACTTTTGTTTAGTTTTATATGTTTTCCTCCATTTGAAGAGGATCCTTGCACCCTCTTGCCCTCTTCATCTCCTCAGAATTCTTTTCCATCCATTCATTGAATCTAAGACATCAAAGCCATTTCCTTCCCTGCCCCAACTTGAACTCTGCAAGAATTTGGCCTCATCCCCAAGCCCAAAATTTCCTTTCCCTTTTTTCAACAAAAAACCATAAAAATCAAAACCAAACTCCTTGATTCATATACCTAGCCTAAAATTAGCACTCATTTCAGTCATCTCAAGCCCTATTGATACATTTTTCCTGAGATTGACCCAGAGAGAGGCCTCTCCTGTTCTGGTAGGGCTAGCTACCAGACTGAGCGTGGTATGATGTTACCCTCAATCCCGCCTTCCTTCAGCATGAGGTAGATTTAGGCAATAAAAAGGATCACAATAGAGCCAAATTGAAGCTCCATATATGTTGCAATGGAATTATGCATTGAAGGAAGCAAGACCGCATGTTTGTGAGTTCCATAAAAAAATGAGAGATGGTACTGGGGGTCGCGGTCCTGCCTGGGAAAATATGCTCAATGTCAACCACTTGGAGGATTAGTTGTAACTTAGTAGAACCACCCATCAACAATGAAAGTGTATTGCAATTCAAATTTGGATCCATTCTTCTATGAATTTTTGTTGGCAAAGAGTAATTGCAAGAAAATTCGAAATCTAAGTGTACAGGAACATAAGTATATTTTACAGAAACGTGAAGGAGAAGGCTACAATATGAAACTTAAAGACATGAAGGAACAAATATTTTGAAGGAAGAAGCATGTAATATATAGAAGCATGGGGAAATAAAGTGGACAAGAATGGATGTGATATTAGAATCGAAGATATTGGTAGACACATATGTTGTAGTATCCCAAAATGGGAATGCAGCAATACATGAAAAAAATTCTAGAGTAACAGTGATAAATAAACTTATAAAATTTAAGAAGAACACAAATCCATATTATTAATGTTATAGCAGCAAAATGTATACAAATCCTTTATTAAAAGTCACTCAAGATAGGCAAAATCAGCCTCAAGAAACATGTACATAAAAATCAGATCATTGCTACACAGGAAAATGCCCTAGGCTATGATAGCGTAGTTTTATTATAGATACTGCTGCTGGGAAGTTTCAAGACACAAATATACAAAAATAGGGCCTAAACAATGTTGGGAGTGAAGGACTAGACTCCCAAACTGAATTTCAAGACAATCCTAGAAGGATTGGCTAAAATATGCAAAATGGAAAAAATGCCGGAGTTACAGTCTCAAGACTGAGTAGCAGCTACAACTCAAGAACTGGATGGATATGGTTGTAGCTGATGCACAAGATGAAAAAACCTCATCCAATGGATCTTCAAAGTGAAAGTCTAATCCTAACACTGAAGATCTCACCCTCCAAATAATCACTGCAACCCTCACTACAGATGCTCACTAAAAATAACGCAGTCAAGGAGAGGGACTGCACTGTAGATGATGGAAAATGGTTGGATTGATGCCAAATATAGTGAAATCATCTCAAATTCTTCCTCATTGATCCTCCAAAGGAAAGAAGGCTTCCTACTCTGAAAAATAAGCTCTGGAAGTGGTGTTGTGGAACCTCCACTATAACATTGTACAACACAACATTATACTTCAGCAGAAATAAAGTTGTAGCTGAAGGAGGTGGCTTGGCCTTAAGCCTTAATGTGGAGAAATGAAGTACAAGATCCCTCAAGAGGCCTCTCTTGAAAGGAGAAGGAATTCCTAAACAGGATTGCCTTGTGCTAAGCAGCACAGCAACTCTGTTAAACAGCAAGAGAATGTAAAATAGTTTAACTAGACCATAAAATGAATAATCAATAACATGTCTTACTATGGCTGCCTTGCCCTCCTTTTAGACAAATGGAAGCCCTCTCACCATGGGTCCCACTCATTAGGGTTTCCTCTACCAAGAAATATTCCTCCCACTATCTCTGTGTTGGCTCAAAAGATGTTCTCCACCTCCTATCCCAGTGTTGTTGACTTGGTCAAACTTGACCTTATCCACATGAAAATGCCCCTTTTCACACATGAGGGTGTGAAATCCAGCTCCTATAATGGTCCCTTTTTACACCATGAGGGATTTTATTCATATTTTTGTTATGCATGGGCCTCCTTACCCATTTATTAAACTTCTAGGTGTAAAAGACAAAAATCAATATTCCAATTAGTTGCATGCTAAATTTGGAATATTACAGTCCTACTCTCCCAAATGTTGCTTGTCCTCAAGCAACTGCAAGGATAGAATTGAATATCCTCCTCTTCTTCCCCTATAGCATCCTCATATGATAAAATCCTCCAAGGATCAAGATGTTGTCTCATCAATATATCCCCAAGTTGTCCCTCCCAAGTATGCAAGCTAGCTTTTCGTGTGCATCCCAAATAGATATCATCATGTAAAACATCCATGGAGGCAAAAAAGGGCTATCCAAAGGCCTTCTTGAGGCATGAGGTCTAATATACATTGGGATCTACCATCCCCATATGAATCTCCCATCCCCAAGCTATCATCCATACAAAATGAGCCACCCTCCAAAATGGTAACTCATACAAAACATCCTCCACCTTGAGATCCTGCAATGTAGGTGGGCTAAAAATATGATCATGGTAGACAAAATAGCACACCCCAAATTTTCCTCCTCTCCACTTATGATAAGTGTAGAGTATCTGCTGCTCTTGGGCTGCAAAAGTGTTGCCTCCAAGTGGCAAGAAGAAAACTGGAACTCCAAAGATATTCCCTCCAACGTTGTGAATCATGCTGGCCCAAACCATCCCATATATGATGAATGGAAAATCACCATCATATGGCATCCAAGTGAGTGGAATACTGAAGGTTTCATGTAGATATGAAAGGTACCAACAGTCTTCCAAGTGGTTACAGCGCATTTTTCCTAACTGTTGTTGCACAACATGACATGGCAACTCATAGAAAAGTTTCCCCCAATGATTTATGAGAGTCATAGCCCAAGTGCTCCAATAAATATTATGGCCCACCTCATAAAGAGACAAGTTTTTTGTTGTGGTGGCCATATCATCTCCCATGCTCCCCTTAGAACATGTAATGCAGAAAATGTGGGAATCCTCTTCCCCAAAGGACACATCCATCCAATGTGTCTCTCCCTCAATCATGCTCCCAATAAAAATGAGAACAACAGCAACATAGGGAACCATAATGAAAATAATACTTGCTGCCATATGTAGCAATGGAGAAGGAAAATGGTCCCTCATATGCAACCAACGCATCTTGACCCTCAACTGCAACAGAGGATGACATAAGGTGTGGCTTCTCAACCACTTTCTTGCTGCCCCAATCTCCTCACAAGTTTGGAGAAAGTGTATGATGTATGGTGTCAAGTAAGCATGTTCTCCAATAGATATCTCCTCCCCAAGTCCTTCTAGGGAGTGGCCATCAAAACTACTCATGGCCTAAAGTATACCATGAAGTCTAAGAGGAAGAATACTCCTTCCTTGAGCAATATCCTGCACATATCTGGTTAAGGGTTTCACATATGCATTATACAAATCATTATGCAAACAAATAGTACCCTTACCATATGTTTTGTCCATGAAAATGGAGTGGCTCATAGATAAGTCTCCTCTCATCCTCAAAGAGAAAAGAGGTGGATGTGATAACTCTTCCAAAGAGTTATGTATCTCCTCCATCTCCACATGATCCATGCATCTCCTCAAATGTTGATATATCTCCTCCTCAAGGCCTTCCCAAAAATACCCCTCCATGATGGTGTGGTATGCCCTCATAGAATAAGTGTGGCTAAAAAGGAAATCTTCATGAGCTGCTTGTAGCAACTTCTCCTTGAGCTTGGAAGCTCTAGATAAGAATATCCTACTATGATAGTAGATGACCCCATCTCTGACTAAATATCCCTCCTCATGCAACTGGTCATCCAATATCATACAAGTAAAAATATCCTTAGAATACTCCACCAATAGCTGGGAATTCCAATATGGATCTACCTTCCATAGTGACAGCGTTGATGAACTATCATGAAGAACAGCTGTCATATGGTTGTCTTCTTCTTTGACATCTCCCATGTCAAAGATGCAAGTTGGAAGGCTGCTATCTGTTATCACCTGATTTGGACCTCAGGCTAAAAGGGAAAATCAGGGTAACCTTTAAACCACGCTCACCCTTGTAGCTAGCCCTACAAGGTTAGGAGATGGCTCTCTTCATGAAAATATATTCAACAAAGTACAATTAGAAACTGATTTTAGGCTAGGTATAATAATGGGAAAATGTTTTAATGAAATGAATGAATTTTTCAGGGATGTGTGGGACAAATGGGACAGTTTGAATCGGGGAATTAAATCATGGATACAGGTTATCTCATGGGGCAAGGTAGGCAGGAAATTTCAGCAATTAAGTTTAAATAATGATGGAATGGAAAGACTGGTGAGGAGCTGAAAAGAGCATGGGAGATGGATCATTTTCAAACAGAAGAAAAACACAGAGTATTGAATGATTTCCCAAGGCAGAGCATAAAAAATGGATTCTACATTTCTATCTTGAAAGCATTCAAACAGAGATGTTTATGAATGAATGGTACATATAACAATTTACATATGAACACAAAGGAGAGAACAAATGCTAAATTTCATACCACATGGATCCCAAAAATCATAGATGCATCTCTTTATTAATTCCCTGTCCAAAAACTGTTACAGTGGAGCGCAGAGCGTCCTCCTTGATTTCCACACTATTCCCCTACTTACTGATTTACAGACTGCTTACAAACGATTCAAAATTACATTTAAATAGACCAGAATGTGAGGGAAATAGATCCACAAAAAGGGGAGTTGTTTGCCAGCTCAAGAACTGAAGTCCGATCATAGAAAAGAGAACCAACAATCTACCCCTGAAAGTAAGGAACTGCAATATGTTTTTACCACTTGGGAAGATTCACTGATACGCTGGATGGATGTAAAATAGGCAATATAAAGTGCAAATCCCTATTTTCGTGCTGTTGTAGAAATCTCTGTCTCATTTTAGCTCTTGGCCCTTTGACTGTTTCTTTCTATTATTTCTTTGAAGAAAACTAACTTTTAATAAAATGCCTTTGAAACCATGGAAATGAAATGATGCCTTTTAGTGATGGGAAAAACCCATTTCGAATGAGAAAGAGGGAAGGGAAAGGAGGTGGGGTCCAAAATCAAAATCGCAATCGGAATCGTGGGGGAGGAAGGGAATGCAACATATAATAGAACATTTGAAAATACACATTACAATGGTGTCATCACAATCGGGATCGGAGGGTTGGATATATTTGGAACAAGGCACAAAAGTTCTGATGCGATTGGAAACGTCCGATGGGGTAATACAATAATAGAGCAGGGAAATCCCTTTGAAAACAAACGAAAATGATTTTTCGCTTTATATAAAGGGAAGAATGATTTTTCATTGAAAGGGAGGAGGGCTTTTAAGGTGGGACTGGGGTATAAATCACAATCGGGAGATCGGAGGAGAGCGGAGGCAAAGACTTATATGAAATCGTCGATTGCGATCAAGTGACGGTGTATGGGCCGTCCGATTGGATGAACAAATCGATGGCGGAGGTGTAATCGGAGGGTGTCAATCGAGAGGAGTTAATCAGAGGGGATCATTTGAAAGTGTCGATTGCATACAGGCCGTCGGATCGTTGATCAGATCAACGGTCAGGATAACATCGGGCGGGGCTCAATTGGGGGTATGGGAAGGGAGAATCGGAGGAAGGGATTCTCAATGTAAAACTTTAAAGTTTTATTATAAAGTTTAAAAGGCATGAGGGGAAGTCTTTTATTAAATTGGATCGGAGTTTATCTAATCGCATCGGAGTTTTTAAAACGGCCAATCGGAACGCACATTCTAAATGTTGCGATTGCGATGGGAAAGGGAAGGGTTTGGAATGGCGGGGATTATAATAAAAATTTAAACTTTATTATAAAGTTTAAAAGGTATGGAGGGGAAGTGGTTTGTTTAATCAGATTATCCAATCGCGTTGTTTTAATACTTTTACAACGCGATTATGCCATCGGATAGGGGAAAAGGGGGTTTATAAAAGGAAATATTAAACTTTAATGAAATAAAGTCTAGGAAGAAATGGGAAAAGGGGTTGGTTTAGGTATAAGGGACTTTTGTTTACTTAGGCATAAATTTCAATCCAAAAGTCAGTTTTGAGAGTGTAATATACCGTTGGAAAGCTCTTTTTGGGCTCTTTCTAATGGACATACTTAGAACATGATTTCGAACTGAAAATGTTGTGGAAAACTTCTCTGAGAGGCAGGGTGGTGACTTTGTGGAGATATGATCTTCCTGAAGTGTGACTTATTACATATGATGACATTAAATTACATAAAGATAATAATTAAAAGCAAAGTATCATGTTTTCACCTCAAAACATGGTTTTGAGGTGAAAATTACATCAAACTGAATAAAACATTTCTTTGATCTTCCCAGGTGTTGTGACTTTGAGTTTATTGACTTTCCTCATGTCCTTGCTGATATTTATTGATACTTGACTCATTAATTTGACCATGGTGAGATCCTAGAACCTAATGAGACCCATACTATGACCTACTGACATAACTCATAAAGTGAAAGTAACTCATGACTAAAGACCGTAGAGAGGAGAATCAGCAAGTTTCACATGAGGGAAAATTGATGAAAAATCACTACCATCAATGGATCCATGACCTAGCAGAATGGTGAAATTTATGGTATGGGACTCCTAATATGCAAATGCAAAAGAGAAATTTTGATCACTGATGGTAGTATGACTAGACTGACACTAACATTGGCTCCAATGGGGATGGTAGCTTTTTGGAGGTGCCAAGAACACCGTAGACCAAGTAGCCTTATCCATTGGGCATGGAGTCAAAAATACTGAAAACTGACACAATGCAAACTGACTCTGACTCAAGACTAAGACTTAAAACTAATATAAAACCAAACTATACACATATCATTCAAGTTTTATAGCCTTCACCTCGGGCCCCAAACTTCAATGACTGTGTACTTGAAATCTGACCAGAAATAACATGGTATATACAATGATGGTGACATAGTTTCTGATCCATTATCTTTCAATAATGGTAGTGCTTCAAAAGCCTACCATTCACTGCTCCTCCAGGGAAATCTTAGCCATTCATTTCTGAAAGCAAGAAATAATTTTGTCCCCTGTATGCTGAAATCCTGTATGGTCCTTTCCATAGGTTGTCGAACTTACCATGTTTCCCTTTTTCTTCATTTCTTGCATCCCATTTCAACACCACATCATCCAACTGAAACCTTTCTGCTTTGGTCTTTCGGTCATAGATCTTCTTTATCTTCTCCTGCAACTGAATAGCATTCTGTGGCACTTCCTCTCTAGTTTTCTGAAGGTGGATCATCTAATTGATCCTTCGCTAATTGTCATCATTTTCACTTCCAACTTCTTGTAATAATCTCATGAATGGAACTGTAAGTGATGTAGGAAAGACAGCGTCAGTACCATAAACCAATTCAAAAGGTGACATACCTATGGATTTCTTGCTGCTAACTCTGTCTGCCCACAATGCATTGATGAGCTTTCGATGCCATTTTCTTTTGTTTTCCTCCAGCATTTTCTTGATTATATTTATCAAAGATTTGTTCGATGATTTTTCCAGGTCGTTTCCTTGTGGGTAGTATGCTGTTGAATGAACTAACATGATATTATATTTGTCGCAGAAATCCAGCATCTTCTTATACTTGAACGATGTTGCATTGTCTGTTATAATTTTGTATGGGCAGCCAAAACAAGATAAAATATTCGATTCTAGGAATTGAATAATTACCGTATCTGTAGCTTGCCTTGCTGGAACAGCCTCAATCCATTTAGTGAAGTAATATGTACTTGTCAAGATCCATCAATGTTGTGCTGATGATGCGGGATGGAATTCTCCTTTGAAATCGAGTCCCCACTGCTGAAAGGGAGCGTTTACTGAAACCGGTTTCAAAGGAAGAGGAAGCAATTTCTTCTTCCCTTGGAAAATTTGACATTCATGACAACTCATCACTGTTTTATACAAATCTGAAAATAAAGTGGGCCAATAATATCTTGCTCTCAACACTTTGTTAGCTGTAGTCTTCCAAAACAAATGACCACCACAATGACCTTTTTTAAAGTCGTGCATTACCTTCTGAGCCTCTTCTTCAACCAAAAAATTGAGGAGAATACCTCCTGGATCTTTCCAATAAAGATCATTGTTTAAAATACAGTATTTAGCAGACTTAAGTTTCAGTGATCTACCTTTGCTTTTAGACATCCCTGGAGGTGGAGAAAGATGTTGAAGGACATAAACAATATCTGAATACCATGGGGATTGTATAAAAATATCTGAAATTGTAACAAGCAAACCTTCATCTTCATCCTCTGACATTGTTGTTATGAGGTTTATATCCAAGGCACGTAGATTTGATTGAGCCATTAATTTTTCCAAGCCCTGGCCTTTAATCAACTTTGTAGGATTGATCTCCAAATCGTACTCCAACATAGTTGCTATCCATTTACCTCTTCGACCTTCGGGATCAGTTTGCATCAACACATCCTTTACTGCTGCATTAGGAACATATGTTATAGTATGTGAATGCAGAATATAAACCCTAAAATATTTCAATGCCTTTATAAGAGCCAATGTTTGTTTCTCAATAATATTATACCGCAAGGCAACATCTCTAATAGTCCTACTGAAAAAGGAAATTGGATTTTCAACCTAATCTCTCTTTTGCATCAAAACAGCAGCCATAGTATGCTCTGATGCAAATGAAAATATAATGAAATATTGAGTGTAGTCAGGACTAATCAAGACTAGGGCATTGGACAGAGCAAACTTTACCAGATTAAATGACTTGATAGCTTCCTCACTCCATTTGACTATGCTATCTTTCTTCAACATGTTATTCATTTCTCTTAGATGTTCAGCCAAATTGGGTATAAATCTGCGCAAGAAGTTCATCTTACCATTAAATGTCTGAATCTCCTTTTTGTTTCGTGGAAGATCTATGTGCTGAATTGCCTCTACTCTAGATGGATCAATGCGGATACCGTCTTTAGAGATGATATGCCCTAGAAGCTTTCCTTCATCCATGGCAAAGATAATATTCTTTGGATTGAGATAAATCCAAAACTTTCTACATCGCTGAAAAACAACTCTCAAATGGTGCAAATGCTCATCGTCAGAACCAGAAAATACTGTCAGATCATCCAAATAAACAACAAGAAAAACATCCTTTTCATTGGAAAAAGTAATGTCCATTGCTCACTAGAAAGTAGCTCCAGCATTCTTCAGTCCAAATGGCATTTTGGCATACTGGAAGATTCCCCAGGGTGTTGTGAAGGCAGTTTTGTCTTGGTCTTTCTCATGCACCAAGATCTAATTATAGCCTGAGTAGCCATCAAGTAGTGACATCCTAGATGCTCCAACTACTCTTTTCATAATATGGTCCATCTTCGAAAGTCGATAATTATCCTTTAAGGATGCTTTATTCAGATTCCGAAAATCTATGCACAACCTTATCTCTCCTGTCTTCTTACGTACCAGAACCAAATTTGAAATCCAGTCAGAAAATCTAATTGGGACTATGATACCAGCTTTGTACAATTTTTTTACCTCTTTTTCAATGGATGGCAGCAGCTTCGGATTGATTCTTCTTAGCTTCTGTCTAAATGGCTTCTGATCCGTCTTGATGGGAATAGTATGATGAATTATGTTTTTTTCATACACCTTCAAATCTGAATAATCCCATGCAAACACATCAGAAAATTCAGAAAGCAATTTAACATACTTTTCCTTTACCTTAGGGGACAATGCCTTTGGTAACTTCACAAACTTGGGCTTTTCATCTATTCCAAGATTCACATCTTCGACTTCTTTCTCAGTAGGCACCAAGCTTGGTTTCTTTGCAACAGAATCCTATCAAAAATCTCCTCTAAAGGTATGAGACCCCTAGGGATTACATTATCCTTTAGCTACAATATGTCCATATGATTTCTTTCAATTTCTTGATCATCAATCTCATACTCACCTTCTATTGGAGTATCTTTGAATTTTCCATCATTCTGCAAAAAAGCATTGATCTCATTGTCATCCAAAAACACTTGCCAATATCTTAAATTGTCAGGAACAGCAGGCCTATGTTTGACATAAATCTCAAACTTGTTGCTGGAGTTCATTGGAATTTTCAAGTTGCTTGCAGTAGTGGCAAGAGAATCAGCAATGATGTTTTGCATCCTGGGCACCGCTGTCAAAGTGTACTCAGGGAATGTCTTCAAGATATCCAGGACTACATTTATGTATGCCCTCAATCGCGGATTTTTAGCTTGGTATTCTCCTTTGACTTGTTTGATTATCAACTCTGAATCTCCATATACAGAAATCCTTTTTGCATTTAACTTCTTCAAAATTTTCAGACCTGCAATCAAAGCTTCATACTCTGCCTCATTGTTAGAGCAGTCAAAAGCCAACTTATAAGCACATACTCTAACATTACTAGGAACCTTTTCATGCTGGAAAACAGGGCTCTGAATCCATATTCCTATACTAGCTTCGTCTTTACCAACAACTCCATCAAAGTCCATGCTCCATAGGCCTTCTTCTTCTTCTTGTAGATGCTGAAATTTTTCTTCTTTTTCCACTTTATCTTGACTGATTTCTACATCCTTCTGCTGTTCACTGTCTTTTTGCTGCTGGCAAGCAGGAGGCTCAGAAGTTCTTTTTTCTTTATCTTTTTCCTGTTTGAGGACTTCCCTAAAATTCTCTGAAATTTCAGGCACGTCATCTACTTGTACCAACTAAACATTTTCATCATTTAAACCACCATTTAAATATAATACAAAAGACTCTAAATCTATGTGGACAGCATTAATGGGATGATTTACTGGATTCTCTTTGCTAGTAATCATATATTTCATTTTCTTCTCCCTATATATTTTTCTCAACTGACCAAGCACGGGAATGGTGGCATAAGATAAGTCAAGCTGCATGGTTCCTTTAAGTTTTGCACCCCAAGACCTAGAAAGAAGCATTCCAAACCATGGTGGGACATCGGCAACAACTACATCCATCAAAACATTCTTGGCTGGGATTTGATCTAAAGACACTACCAAGTCTTTGATAAGACAAATACAATGGACCCTAACTGAGTCAAATGAATACAAATCATGGTATTTACGAGTAATATCAAGTCCTAACTTCTCCATGGTGACTTTGGGCATCAGATTATGTGAGGCTCCGGAGTCCAACATAGCATTATGCAAGATGAACTCATGTAATCTAAGACTCAGGTAGAAGGGAGGGACTTCACTTTCTTCAGATTGATCTTCTGTGGTTGGACCGAAGATGAGTTCAAGGTAATCATATTCAACATTTACCATATCTGAAACAAAGTCTATTTGAAAATTTCTGGACACCTGACTTTTATAAGTGCTATTTTTTACCAACTCAGTTAAGGGCATGGACACTTTCAGCTTAGAAATTTCATTGTCCAAATTAAAATAAGGGACCTTTTCTACCTCTTTAACTGGAGGATCTTTCTTCTCTATTTTATCCCTTGTTGCTCTCTGTTGGTTCTTCTCATTTGGACTGTTAATCACTGAAAGTGTTTTGCTGGAGGAAGGGTCGGCTGGCTCTTTCCCTTTCTTCTAAGAATCGTTCTTCATTTGGAGCTCTTTTCTCTTTTGAATGGGACTGATCGGAACATCTCTGTTTCTCAAAGAATATTTCTTTTGTTGGGCTGATAAAGCGTTCATGTATCCTCTTTGGTAGTCATCGAACTCTTCTTCTAACACTGTGTCATTGGCCAAGATGAAATCTTCGTCTTTTTGAATGTTTGCAATCGCTGTATATTCCTCGTCTTCTGTGAGAAATATTGGAGAGCCATATGCAGTGAATAAATGATTGGCTTCAATCACAGGATCATCATCCTCATCTGTCTCTGTTCCCTGAACATAATTCTGCTGCAATGGAGTCTTGATCTGCTGTTGTGGTGCCGCTTGGTCATGCGCTCTCTGTTCTCTTTGTTTAATTCTGAATTGAGGCTGTTGTACTCTGAAATTTGAGATTCTTATTTATGTTTCAGGTCTATCTGAAATGGTTAATCGATCAACCATCTTTTTTACTGTTCAGATCAAAGTGTCCATATTCCTGTCTGAAGGAGACGGTTCTTCTTTCGTAGTGACTCTCTTTTCAGCCCTAGTCCAAGCTCTTTTGGCTAGAAGATTTGCTTCTACACTTGCAGCTATCTTCTGCATGTCTTCAAGAGTGGAAGGATCTCTTTCTCGCAGCTGATATGCCATATCAGCATCAAAACCATCTGGAAATTTGAGCAAGGCTAATCCCACAGGAGGTTTCAAGTTAGCCATAATAGCATTATATACAGCATTGAATCTTAGACAATAATCCTGTACAGTTTCACCCACATTTCTTTTAATATTTTCATACTCAGACAAAATTTGGAGTGAGTTTTTCTTTACCTCCCACTGATCTAAGAATTGTGTATGTAACTCTTGCAAAGTGTGGATAGAGCCTGCTGGTAAGGCTCTGAACCACTTTCTAACTTCACCTCCCAAGCTTTGGACAAACAATATTGTGGTTACATTCTCTGCCTCTAACTCATGAAGATCAAAAAAGTCATTCATCTTATCAACATGTTGTTGGGTTGTGATGCTTTGAGTGGCATAAAAGATAGGAATTTTACTTCGGTAATCATCAGGTATATCATTGAGAACCTGAGGTAAAACTAGGGGTGCATACCGGGTAGTTATGACTCGAGGTGGATTTACAAAAGTGTTTGTAGTACAAGGATTCAAGGGAGGTGTTGATGGAGGAGATGAAAGCTGAGAATTCACTTATGGGAATGCTGATGAAATAGGAGGATGAAATGATGTTCCTGATGACTCTAAAGTCTCAGGGATATTAGTTACAGTGATAGATGACTGAGGGGAATTCAAAATATAATCATCAATTGATGTATTTTCCCTTTGATATTCGATATCTACAAGAAATTTTGAATCTAAAACTATGTCATCAAGTGCAGTTTCAAACTTAATTTTAAACAAAGAAAGCTCAAAAGTCTCGTCAAAAGAAAGATCTTCTATAAACAACCACTCACTGGGCCAAGTATGGGATCTGAAGATAGGTCTAGGACTTAGTGATCCCTCTTGTCTTCTGACTATTCCTGGGATAAGATTAGGATTCTCAAACACAGGGGGAGGATTTGGATCTGGATTAGCCCTTGTGTATCTTCTTGAAGCGAGTGTGGTGAAATTTCTACTTTGCAAAGTTCTATTTCAGCTTAGAAAATTCTGAACATCATATTCTAGAGTTCGGGAATTTACAAGGAAAATATTACTGAGGTGATCCGTCTTTATGCTCTGATACCACAAATATATTATGACTGTGGATCTTTGAATTAAGTGCTTGTAATTATATTCCCCTCCAAAAGTGCTTTAACAATGTTCGCTTTGCAATAATATTCAAACTTCTCAAACAAATCCTTTAAATGTTCATGTGATATAGGGGAACACACTTAAAACATTTAAGCAAACCTTATCACTCTGGTCATAATATCAAAATATTATAACAATGGCCCTATTTGCTTAAGAACCACCAACCTTCGAACTTATATCATAAAACACATTTATTCTACCAACGCGACATACATTTCACTCAACGGGGGCCCACGCATCCATTATTCGCCTTTTTATAAATTAAATAAACATTTAATAATGCAAAACTGCTAGATCATACCTCTAATTATTGCTCGTGCACTTCACTGCGTGATTGCCATTAGATCTAACATTCTCCAGATCGTAAGATCCTTGTCAATTTCGCGTTTTTTCAAAGGTTGAGGGTTAACACATAAAAGTTGCAGTAGGTGGTGACAGAATGATGCTAATATTGGATGTGGTTTTAGCTAAGATTGCTTGATCGCTAGGTGGTATGGTTTCCCGAAACCCGCTTCTAGTAAATAAACTGCGCTTTAACTCGGGTTTTTCACTGTGGTTTGGCACTTAAATCCCCGCATTAAATCAATGGCTGGGTCCCACTGATATTACTTCACTGGAAATAGAACAAATATTTTTACTTTGACAACAGATATTTTTAAGGGATCGTCGCATTTCACCTTAAAACATGGTTTTGAGGTGAAAATTACATCAAACTGAATAAATCATTTCTTTTATCTTCCCAGGTGTTGTGACTTTGAGTTTATTGACTTTCCTCATGTCCTTGCTAATATTTATTGACACTTGACTCATTAATTTGACCATGGTGAGATCCTAGAACCTAATGAGACCCATCCTATGACCTACTGACATGACTCACAAAGTGAACGTAACTCGTGACTTAATACCATAGAGAGGAGAATCAGCAAGTTTCACATGAGGGAAAACTGATGAAAAATCACTACCATCAATGGATCCATGACCTAGCGGAATGGTGAAATTTCTGGTATGGGACTCCTAATATGCAAATGAAAAAGAGAAATTTTGATCTTGTTGTGATATGACTAGTGACACTACCATAACTTCCACATTTTGCCAACACAGAATCTGAAGTGAGAGTAGGTAATGATGATGTTGGGAGAATATCTCCCTCCTCTTTGAGTCTACGCAAGACTCCCGATGTTGTACCAAGCTCTCCCAAGGTCTCCACTCCTCTAAATTCAATGAGTGGTGCCTAAAAATGTGAAGCATCCATCCTCCTTTGCTGACCTGGTGGTCTCCCCTGTGAAATGCCTCCATATAATGAGGCATCAAGATCAAGAGTAGACTGCATATGTGAATGGACAGATTTGTCCCTACTCTCACTGCGCAATCTAGTCTCCCTCTTATGTGCATCAACCTCCTCAAATGGATAGGGGTGTGCGCTCCTCATCACATGATGTTGGTCATCCTCCCTATCTCCTCCTTTTATCTCCATAGTTTCACACCCTATCATCAATGGCACACGTAAATCATGAGTTGTGCCTTGATCTCGACATGTGAGATCCTGGGGAATTCCTTGCAATGATAAAATAATCCCACTACTTGGAGAAACAGCTCCTTCTTCTTCTGCATGAGGTTCTAGATAAACTCTAGACATGACAGCATTTTTTCCTTCATCCTCATCAATATGTATGGGCAACCTCCCAAGAATTGGATCCTCTTTTGAAAAAGGGATCTCCATGCCCTCTTGTTCAGGAATATGAGATAGAGGCCTTGCCTCTAACAAGGTATGATGCAATATTTTGGCCTCCTGCATGGTTTTCTGAAGTGGATATGAGTTTATAGTTTCCTCCATCACATGCAAGGTTTTTGTTTGCTTGGGTTTGTTTGGTTCCACCACATGCGTTTCAGAAATTTTTCCATCAAATATTTCCACTAATGTCGTAGTGAACCTATCATAAGAAGAATTATTTTCATTCTTCAAATAAAAAGGCTCAAATATCCACCATGCATAGGCCTTACCTCCAAAATGCAGTGCTACAACTTTGATGGCTTCATCTTCAAAAATTTGGTGCTACTGCAAAAAGGTGTCTAGTTCTTTCACCCAAGCTCTGGCTGAACATGTAGGTGAACCATCAAAATTAGATAGAATAAATATATCATGCTACTTAATTTTCTTCACCTTTATCTTGCAAAACTCTGGGAAAGTGGTATGATCTCTAAACTTCTGAGTTTGAGACTCATACTCTTGTAGAAAATCACTAAGAGTTTCCCTCCTAGTCATTCCTTCTTCTTCCATCTCTCTCACGGAAAATCTGAGCATATGACTGCGTTGTGCATCATAGTGTGTGGCAGCATGCTCACACTCATTATGTGAAAATATAGAGTTTGTTTCAGATTCGAACCCTCTTGGAGATTCTCTACACATCTCGTTCCTCATATTCTTAAGATATTCATGAATTCTTTGCAAATTTTGAGACAGAGACTTTGGAAGTTTCCCCTCCTTTCTTCCTCCAAAGAATGGAGTCTTATTTATGTTCATCTTTTCTTATTCTTGTCTTCTAGATAACATCTTGGCTGAGATTCCACGGGCTGACCCAAGATTATGCTCTAATACCACTGTAGTATCCAAAAATGGGAATGCAGCAATACATGAACATAAATATGGAGTAGCAGTGATAAATCAACTTATAAAATGTAAGAAGAACACATATCCATATTATTAATGTTACAGTAGAAAAATTTATACAAATCCTTGAGGAAAAGTCACTCAAGATAGGCAAAATCAACCTCAAGAAACATGTACATAAAAATGAGATCACTGCTACACAGGAAAATGCCCAAGGCTATGACAGCGCAGTTTTATTAGAGATACTACTGCTGGGAAGTTTCAAGACACAAATATACAAATATAGGGCCCAAACAATGTTGGGAGTGAAGGTCTAGACTCCCAAACTGAATTTCAAGACAATCCTGGAAGGATTGGCTGAAATATGCAAAATGGCAAAAATTTCGGAGTTGCAGTCTCAAGACTAAGTAGCAGCTGCAACTCAAGAACTGGATGGAGATGGCTGTAGATGATGCACAAGCTGAAAAAACCTCCTCCAATGGATCTTCCAAGTGAAAGTTTGATCCTAACACTGAAGATCTCACCCTCCAAATAATCATTGCAACCCTCATTGCAGAGGCTCACTGAAAATAACGCAGTCATGGAGAGGGACTGCGCTGTAGATGATGGAAAATGGTTGGCTTGATGCCAAATATATAGAAATCATCTCAAATTCTTCCTCACTGATCCTCCAAAGGAAATAAGGCTTCCTCCTTTGAAAAAAAAGCTCTAGAAGTGTTGTTGTGGAACCTCCACTGCAACACTCTCCAATACAATGTTATACTTCAGTAGAAATAATGTTGTAGCTGAAGGAGGTGGCTTGGCCTTAAGCCTGAATGTGGAGAAATGAAGTACAATATCCCTCAAGAGGCCTCTCTTGAAAGGAGAAGGAATTCCTATACAGGAATGCCTTGTGCTAAGTAGCACAGCAACTCTACTAAACAGCAAGAGAATGCAAAATAGTCTAACCAGACCATAAAATCAATAATCAATAACATGTCTTACTATGGTTTCCTTCCCATCCTTTTAAACAAATGGAAGCCCTATCACCATGGGTCCCACTCATTAGGGTTTCCTCCACCAAGGAATCTTCCTCCCACTATCTCTGCATTGTCTCAAAAGATGATCTCCACCTCCTATCCCAGCGCTATTGACTTCGTCAAACTTGACCTTGTCCACATGCAAATGCCCCTTTTCACACATGAGGGTGTGAAATCTAGCTCCTATGATGATCCCTTTTCACACCATGAGGTATTTTATTCATATTTTTTTTATGCATGGGCCTCCTTACCCATTCATTAAACTTCTAGGTGTAAAAGACAAAAATCAATATTCCAATTAGCTGCATGCTAAATTTAGAATATTACATATGTTTTGTCATTATTGCAAATGTAAGTGGAAATAAAAATGTTTTTTGTGCAAAAGAAAAAGAAAAATACAGTTATGGGTTTCTTTGAGTGAAGGATAGGTTTGGAGTGAAGAGAGGAATGGTTAGGAAGGATGTTTGATGTATTTAGTAAACCTAAATTTATTTTTGAAGCAAAGAGACCTTAATGTTTCGCCATGAATGGCCTATCAAATTTCAGCACTAATACTAGCAAGACAAAGGAGAAAGACCGAAAGAAACATTTCAAAGTAGACAAGTTAGATAACTTTTTGGTTTGAACTACTACAGCAACAAAATTGTATGCTTGTTTAATTTAATTGTAAAATACACAAGAGGTATTTGTAATAATAAATTATTAATATATAAAACGTATATGTGATGATAAATGTTTACAATGAGGCCCTAATTATATACCTATGCAGGTGACCTTTCATGACTAGGCATGTCTTTTAGACATGCCTTTTCAGTTAACTAATGACTATTAACATAATCCTATTTGACTATTTAGTAATTACATTTATTTTTATTTAAGCTATTTGTTATGAATTATATTCATAACATTGCCCCGTTCTTCAAAAGCTTTTTCCTCAAAGCTTAATTACAGGAATTTTACTTCAGATTTATCTCAAACAATTGCCTTCACTTTTCTCAGACCTTTTTAATAAATTTTGAGTGGTCACAAATTTCTTCATATTTGTCATCGAGACGTTATCCATTCATTTATTTATCTATATTTTGTCACTTGTATCGAAATGTAGCTCTTCAATAACATTCCCTTGATTTTTTTATTTTTATTTTTTAATAATATATATATATATATATACTGCAGCAACAAAAATGTATGCTTGTTGACTTTAATTGTAAAATACACAAGAGGTATTTGTAATAATAATTTATTAATATATAAAACTTATATGTGATGATAAATGTTTACAATGAGGCCCTGCTTATATACCTATGCAGGTGACCTTTCATGACTAGGCATGTCTTTTAGACATGCCTTTTCAGTTAACTAATTACTACTTAACATAATCCTATTTGACTATTTAGTAATTACATTTATTTTTATTTAAGCTATTTGTTATGAATTATATTCATAACAACTGCTGCAAATTATTTTATTCATTTTGAGTTTAACAAGAGATGAATGTGATTTGAGAGCCCAGATCTAAGTGTTTGTTGTTTAAATTGTCAGCGTAATGTTTTTGTAGATTAGCATGCCTAGATATTTTGTTTTGATTGAAGCCTTTACGATCCTTTAAGATGTTAGTTTTGTTACAACAGGTGTTACCTAGAAGTGGTTGCATCATTTGTATATGAGAGGGGAAATGAAAAAAAGCTTAAAATGTAAGTGTATAGGAGCATAAGTAGATTTTGTAGAAAGTTTAAGGATAAGGCTATAATATGGAACTTAAAAGACATAAAGGAACAAATATTTTGAAACATGAAGCGTGGAATATATAGAAGTATGAGGAAATAAAGCGAACAAGAATGGAGGTGGTATTAGAAGAAAATATATTCCTAGACACATATGTTTTTCTATTCTTGCAAATGTAGGTGGAAAGCAGAATGTTTTTTGTGTAAACTAACAAAAAAGAAGTACAGATCCTTTTATGAAATGGGCTTCTTTTAGTGAAGGATAGGTTTTGGGGGAAGAGATAAAGGGCTACGAAGGCTGAATGATGTATTTAGTAAACCTCAATCTATTGGTGAAGGAAAGAGACCTTAATGTTTTCCCATGAATGGCCTTTCAATTTTAGCACTAGTAGTAACAAGGCAAAGGAGAAAGTGTAGAAGGGACATTTCAAAGTAGAGAAGTTAGTTAGTTTGTGTTTTGAACTATTGCATAGGATTTTATTCATTTTGAGTTCAACATAATATAAATGTGCTTTGAGAGCCCATATGAGTATTTGTAGGTCGAATTGTCAGCAATATGTGTTTTGTAGATTAGAATGCTTAGACCTATTGTTTTTCTTGAAGCCTTGAAGATCATTTAAGATGTTAGTTATGTTATGACAGGCATTACCTAGCATCGGTTGCATCATTTTCAAATGAGATTTGCTTCAGCAGTGATAGAAAATAATGTTTATAAGTATCATTGAAAATATATATAGACTTGTAAAGGCTTCAACCTTTAACAACAATGGAAATTAACAATAAGGAATATATTTAGTGCATTTTACATCGTTTGGAGATAAGATTTTCTTCGAAAAGAGATGGAAGAGATATGCATGATAATTATATTGTAAATTAGAGTTGTAATTTAAATTAAGGTAATATTTCAAATTTAAAGGACAATGTGACTAATCCATGCCATTCTATGTATGATTGAGATAAACAGATTCAAATATTCTATAAGTTGCTCCATATATTAAACATGCAATGGGGAATATTTGGAAGGGGATATGAAAAATTTATACACTCCACTAGATATGTGCTCTTAAAATCACTTGGCAGGGCCATGCAAATAAAATAAATTTCTTTCCAATTGGAATAATTTGAAGGAAATTAGTGCAACACAAAATCAAGCATCGTTCTAGAGATGGAGTGAGTGAAACACATACTTTTTTCATACATAGCATTTGGTAGAATTGAAAGTGCTAGGAAAAACTAAATTTAGATAAAATAAGTAAGTAAAATATAATTTACCTTAAGAAAAAGCACAAAAAATCTAGTTTTCCAATGGATAGTTATAATGAGTAAGTTAATAACATGGATTGTTGTATCTTTGTAGATAGTTCTAGGTTGGGGAATACTGCCAACCCATATAATTAAGGTTTTGATTTTAATTAGATGACCAACGCATTAAAACTTTAACCAAATGTAAATATTAAGTATTTATGAGAAAATAGAAGGGCTGATTTTTCATTCCTAACAAAATTAATCTTCAAAATGATTTGGAAAGTATAAATTAAGAAGATACATAATTGTTTAAACATTCATATTGAACATATAATTTATTATATACAATAGATGCATGTAGAAGATTTATATATCCAAACAATACATGTCCAAGAGATGACAAAAGGAAACAATTAAAATATTTAGAGGAATTAACTAAGACAACTTGTTCAGTTAATTAATCTCTTTTAATAATTATAAAATTGCAAGGGGCTTTCAAAGATATTGGCATTCAATCTAAATTACCCAAACTCCTATGTTACCTTGAACATGTGCAGAAATAAAAATGGAAAACATAAATGAATAGCCAAGAACATTCAGGATAATCCACAAAAACTATGAAAGAACCATACTCTTTTAGAGAAGTGACAAATCCATTGACCCATGATAATCAAAAATCTAAAGATAACAGCTACAATTTTGATTGATGAAAAAACTGAAGAATTTGAAGTCCCTCCTGTTAATTAAAATGTCACTATTGTTTCATCTTTATCTACAGTTCCAATTTTACAACCTATTGAAGGTTTGAAAGGGAAAAATAGGTAGAGAATCAAGCTATTGAAGCACAAAAATAAGAAACTATGAAAACGGATAGAACAACTCAGAAAATGGCCTCAAAACTCTAGAAATTACAAAAGTAAAATAAAAATTGTGACAGTTGGAGTTCAAAGTGAGGAGATTCCTATCAATCATACAGGGACTCAGACTGAAGGAATTTCTATCAATCATGCATAAATTCAAACAGATATTAACCCTTTTGTGGTTACATTTGAGGAAACAAGTCAGACAGACCTATTGGTTACTACCAATAGGGCTACACAAACTGAAGTAGTGCTTCCTTACTCTCACTTGATCAAGGATACCACTATCCAAGTACTAAACATGGAATTGGAAAGGCATAAATAGTTTTTGAAACAATATCGAGGGGAAGTGATACCTCGAGCATAACACCAAGAATTTCTATATAAGTACAAAGCATTGGCTGCTACTAAAGATGAAACTTATTCCAAACTCAGAATGGATAAAAAGGAAACAAATAATTATGATGGCAGCTCCAAAAAGATCTGGAGAAAACCAAGGAAATATGATATGTGTACTCTAATGCATTGCCTTGTATATCTCTAGCTGAAAAATATGGCTTTTTTCTACTTGAATGATATTTATTATTGAAAGTAAAGGCCATATGGTCTAGCGAGCCCTTTGAGTTCATTATTTTTTCTGATTTTATTAAGTGTTTTCAAGAGCAGGAGGAAAATGTCAGGTACTTCTTATGTGAACTTTACATGCATAACTTCTTTCTGGAAGAACATAGGGGTGAGAACCCTAGTATTTTCATTAGGGATGTGCAATTCCAAGCTTTTATATCCTTTGATATGAATCAATTCAAATGGTATAAGGCAAATAGAATATTCCAAAGAAGGGAGAATAGGTTAGACATTTGGGTCAAAGGAGAACCTAACAGTCCACTACGAACTTTTATAAAGCATAAAAGGTTCATGGAAAAACCTGGGGTTGCTTTTTCTTTGACCCCCATGCATAAAGATGTTCTTATAGCAGGTCTTGCGTATTTTAAAGATGTTTGTTTGGTCTAAAATGCAGATGAAAATTAGAGTTTCATTTACTATCAATCCGGGTAAGTAAACTTCGAGGATAATCCAATATATATGTACTTAGAAACAAACTAAACTAAGCTAGGTGAATAAAGACCAAAGCTCCCTTACAGGAGGTCTTTTGTTAGGATCTCCAACACCTATTTAGTCATTTAATCAAAATGAAATCTAAAGTCATTGTGATAAGTGTAAGAAATATTAAGGCTCCCTTATAGGAGACTGTTCATTAATATTTCTAATCATCTTAATCAAAAAACTATTTAAACTAATAAAATTAAAGCACTTAAACCTAATTCTGATTGATTGCATGAAATGTTAAAGCTCTCTTACAAGAGACTATTCATTTATATCTCAAGCATATAAATCAGAAATTTAAACTAATGAAATCAAACATTAAATAAAAAATCAGATTCATTGAAGGAAACATTAATACTTTCTTATGAAAGGTCATTCATTAATATTTCAAACATATGAACCTAATAATTTAATCTAATGAAAATCACAAACAACATATAAAATCTTACTAAAATAAAAGTTTACTTGCTAGGCAATGGGGATGCTTCCAAGGATTCACAAGCACACGAAAAGAAAAGTCAAAAGTAGAGGATCAAAGAAGCTCTGTCTTATTCATCATCAATTGCAAATTGCAATTACAACCATTACAATGATTCTCCAATCTAACTTCTCATTACCAACATATAAGATACTAAGATTACAAAAATGAAGACTAAGACTACTAATGGAGATTAAGATTACAAATGAAGGAGATAACACTCCTATTTATACAAAAACTATGATAACAAACTCATAAATGTAAATCCACCATTTCCTCCTTTGATCCACATATTTCTCAACCAATGGTGACACATAACCCTATCCTCCATGATCTCCACCATGAGGTCCATGATCTCCTCAAATTCGAATTTGATCATAGAGTGCCACATAAAGATTCCTTGGAAGCTTATTTTGTACATAAACATGTCAACAAACTCATTATAATTGTTAGGTATAAGTATAAGCATATTATTTTCTAAAGTTTAACCATAAATCCACTTAAAAATATTAAGAATTAATAAACTTTGGAAAAGCATAGTTATAACCCAATGATCAGGTAAATGTAATGATGTGGAGGTGGAATGAAGGTGAGATGAAGGTAATATGGAAGTAATGTGGTGAATAATGGAGTGACAATAAGGACTATTTTGAGACTAAAAAATATTAAAGAATATTCCCTTTAGGCAGCACAGCAGTGATGGAAAGCATCCCCTAATAAGGTCAAAAACAGAGAGCCTTTTAGTTATAGAAATTTTCAGGCAGCAACTAATCGAATGCAACTGTATAGTCATATGGTTCTATCTAAAGGCCCCACTTGGATTAGGCTCCAGTACATATGTTCTGTTATCTGGTATCCTCCATATGGTTACAATATTTAATATTAACTTTCTAAAGGAAAAGAAAGTGAGGCTTTCAAGGTTCTTCGGAACAAAAATGGATTTATGTTGTATGGTGAACGTTCTTACCCAGCTTATTCTTTAACTTTGCCACACACTAATCATATTTTTTCATGAGGACCTGTAATAAGGTAAGTTGTGGGGTAAAGTTGGGCCATGGAAATGGTATAGTTCTTTTCCTTATTTTTTTAATAATTGTTATGTTTTTAATAAGTTTACCCTTGATTTGCAATGATTTAAGAGAAAAAGGATAATGAAAGTGAGTTGAAGATAGCTTAGTTAATTTGAGATTTTTAGATATCAAAAAGTTTATAATTTGAGTAAATTTTTATGCAAATCAGTTCAACTAAACGATTGTTGTTCCCTTGAGATATTGGAGTAGGATATTGGATCAGCTGATGTTGTATTTTGGCAAATTATAGTTCAATACCTGAGTATGGTCGGAGAGCGAAAGTTAAAGGAAATTGATCATTACTATTCGAGGGCCTTATGGTTAAAGAGAAATCCTGAGAATCTTTTGATTCTCAGGATAGCTCCATATTCATTTTTTAAATGTAATATATAATACAGTAAGTAAAAAGACAGAGGTTGTTGTTTTTTATTATTACACTTTCACTATATATTACATACAGCAATCTAAGTTGAACCTTCTTTAGGTTATTTTGTAAAACGCTTTGAAGATTAATGAATTTGTGCCAGATCTTACCTTAATTCCTTCGTATTGAGTTTATATAGGGCAGTATTGCTGGAGATTGTGGGCCCAGTCACTGGAGGTTCTACTGTCTGTTATGTATCATTATTAGTTGGTTACTTTTCTACATTCACATTAATTGTGTTAATATTTACTCACCTTCTTTAGTGGTAGATAATCAATTGAATTATGTATCTGTAATTCTGTTATGCGTCTCCTAAAATCATTGATTGGATTATGTTACATAATTGTAAAGTGTGAGTGTGTGAATTCCACAAGTTATGTTTGAGATTTTCAAGCATTCATATGATCTACTAGTCTTTCTTATGCATTGGATCGGTTGAAAGATAGATAAAGTGGTTTGTGAATTAGAATAGTATTTTTCTACATAACTGTAAGTGTAAGAGTAATTATTTTTTGTTATCATTTATGTATGCAACGATTGAATTAGGATAATGATTCATATAACTTTTATGTAGTGGTTACTTACACTCTTTCATAATCTAAAGACTTTATTCTTGCATAGATTTTTCTGATGGCCTTGAAACAAAAGACGAATCCCAGGTTGATAATATTAATGAAGGTAGGATAAATTTTATTTTTAGGAGTCACCTTAGTGCCCAACACTCGCATGGAGATGTTCTTGGTTTGATGACCCATTTATCAAGTAACTCTTGGATTTGTTTCTTAATTTCTGCATTCTCCATGACCGGCATCTGGTACATACTAATGTTTGGAAGATGAGCATCTTGTTGCAATTGTATCTCATGTTTGATTCCTCTTTTAGGAATAAATACCTCAGGTTCCTAAAACATCTTATCATATGTGTTAACAACCTAAAACAAATCAGATTTTAGTTTTACATCACATCCATGGAAGGCTTCATTCTCAATATCATCTTTGGGTTTTATCACTAACATTTTTACAACATTCACAAGAGATAAATATAATTTCTTGTGTTTATCTCTAACAATATACTCAATCCCATCTTTAAACAAATGATATTTGTTCACATGGTGATGAAAGATGTCTTTCCTATCATATAGATATGCGCTTCCAAAAACAATACCACATATTTCAAGTGGAACTACATCAATTTCTACCTCATCAATGAAGTTTGCAGTGATGGTGAATTTCAGTTTGCATTTTCTTTCCACTTGCAATTTTTCATTGTCACATACCCAACCCAAAGGATAAGGTTTAGGATGAGGAATTCTTTCCAAATTTATTTTCTTTACAATGGTTTCTGAAATAAGGTTGCCTTGTGATCCACTATCAAACAAAGTCCCTATTTTGTTATGTTTTGAGATGACTCTAATATGGAAAAATCTATTCTTTCTTTATCATTTTGAGTTTCATTGAGGTTACTAGAAGAACTAGTACTTGCAATAGAATCCTTACCTTTCAATCTCATGGTTTTGATCTTTGCTCCATCTCTAGAATCAGATCCTAAATCATGTTGTGTAGTTGCATCAGTCTTCTTCTTTCCTTTGCTGTTAAACTTTTTGGGTCTCATCTCAGGATGAAATCTCCAACAATGGTCGTCATCATAGCCTTATTTTGAACAGTGTTTACATGTGAGATTTTCTCCCTCTTTCTTGATGGAAGCATTATTTTTTCCCCTTGCCTTTGAATTTCCCCTTTCCTTTGTCTCTGCTCTTGAATGTATTCTTGTTATTCTCTTGGGGAACATTCTTCCCTCTTTCTTCTAAATGAGTTGCATTAGAGAAATTTTAAGGTCTAAAATAGGCCTCACAAGAAAAATGTACTACCAAAATAAACTTTATAAGAACTACTAGGATTCAAGATGATGATGTCAACCATGGGGGATGATTCACCATTTTTGGGGTAAAAAAGTAAAAAGATTAAAACATACAAAAATAATAAAACTAGTTTTTCAACTTGTATTTTCAACTTATCTCCCTAAGGTTTTACTCAAATTTCGAGCGAGAGTACTTTTTGGATGCAAAAGTTAATTCCTCATCCAAGGAGTACCCATGTTGCATACTTTCGATGGACCCTGATACACAAAAACTGAGAAATACATGAAAAATGTGACTGCATTCACGTTTTTCATGTATTTCTCATTTTTCATGTAGTAGGTTCCATCAAAAGTATGCAACATGGGTACTCATTGGATGAGGATTCAAATTATTCATCCAATGAGTGTTCCCACTCGAAATTTGAGTAAACTCATAGGAAGATAAGTTGAAAATATGAGTTGAAAAAGTAGTTTTTTCTTTTTTCCCTCTAAAATTTGATGATGTAATCTAATCTTATTTTATTATTTCCACTATTATTTTATAATTTCCTTAGGAGGCCCATTTTAGACCTCAAAACTCCCCTAGTTCTTGTACATAAACGCAATCTAAAGTTGTAGGGTTAAACATGAGAATTGTGTGTCTCAAATAACTATGTCAACCTCCAATGTATTTGAGTAGAGTGTCTTTAGAGGATAAATATTCACCCAAAATCAAATCTCTTCTTCTAAACTCTTGGGTATAACTTTGCACACTCTGACCCTTAGCTTGCCTGAAAAATTTTCAATCCATTATAGCTTTTTGCATGTATGCTAATGGATAAAATTGTCTTCTTAGTGCAGCTAAAAAATCATTCCAAGAAGTTATAATCTTGCCTCTTTTATTGAGATATCCTTGAGTTTTTTCCTCCCACCAAATGAGTGTTGCACTTTCCAACCTTAGAGAATAAAGTTGAATCTTGGTCTCATCATCCTTGATTCTTTGTATCCTTCAATACACTTCAATCTGACAAACCCAACTATCCAATTTCTCAGCATTTACCTCTCCATTATACAGGCAATTAAAATTTATGTCAAGCTTTAACAAAGGAGTTTTACCATATCCCTTTGAATATCTTGGAGGAGTTTGTGAAGGGGTAGATGTAGAAGAAGATGAGGGTGAAGATGGAGGTGTAGGAAAAGGTGGAGGTAGAGGTGGTGGTTTGTCACCATTGCCTCCATTCCCTTTTGGAGTATCTTTATCACCATTTCCTCCATTTCCCTTTCGATGATTTGAGCTATCTCCTTACAACCTTGAGTTACTCTCCTCATAAATAACTTTCACCATTTTAGTCATTTCAAATAATGCTTTTATTAAATCCCTCTCATCCTCAGACATAGTGTCAAGGCCTCCTTCATGTGCCATGACTGGTGAAGCTTTGGGTGACACTTGAGGTGAATGTACTCTCCTTGAACCATCTTGAGGACTTGTTCCCGCGATATTTCCTTCTCCTATTTTGAGCTTAAAACTTTTGAGCATCATAAAACACTTGCAACAAAATTAAATCTTAAAAACAACCAAATCTCTGATACCAAATTGATCTATATTTGTAAACTTGAAGGTTTTATGAAATGTGCAAGTAAAATTTTATGTATTTTAGGAAATTAATAAATTTTCAAAAGCACATAAATCAATGGTTTTAACTCAATTTGTAGCATAAAACGAAGACAATAATACCATACATAGTATCACAAGACAACAAAATGATGAAGGAGTTCACCCCTCTTGGGCTACATCTCGTGGTCCAACTTCCAATGTTGGGCATCTTTCATTAAGTGCTCAAATTTTTGTTTACATGGATTTATAGTGTAATGAAAAAACAATGTCTCCAATGGCTCCAGAACAATCAAAAACCCCAAGTTGAGCTCTTTTTGGGCTCAATTTGGTCAAAAACTAAAGAATTTATGCTCTAGAGAAGTTTTGTTTCTAACTTATCTACAAACTGGACACCCCCACCAACTATTCTACGAATCTGCCTTTTCTGGAACCACCAAGCGATTTTTTCACCTGGAGCTGGTGAGATTTGAGACATTTCGAGTGCAATTTATCACTTAATTTCAATGCATAGTGACCCCTCTGAGCATAAAAATTGGGCCATGTGCCCATACACCTGGTGTTGTCCCCAAAACACTGCACTGGTTTGTTTACTAACTTGTTCCCACGTCGTGGTTAAGTTGTGTCGGTACCGGAATTTTAGGTCGGGGTTAAGCCCAAGCCCTTGGCCCCCTTCCTCCTGCATCTATGTGGGTGGTAAGGTGATCGGGGACCAAGGCTTAGCCCCAACCCCATTCCCGAAACGCAAACCTTCGAAACTTTAAATAAAATTTCACAGCATAGAATATTAAGTAACATCAATGGCACTGCAGTAGAGCGTTGCACTACTTGTTCGGAGGTCCTGTGTTCGATCCTCCCTCATGTTCAGTTCAAGCTTAACCAAAATTTTACATGACCTTTTGGAGGCCACGTGGTTTCCTACCATTGGCCCACGTGGCTCCCATTCATAGGGCCACATAAACCGTAATTCGACCAATCAAAACACACCAATCCAAAACCAATATGGTGAGGCCACTTGGCAGCCTACCATTGGCCTGTGAAGTACAGTCAACATACTTACTTCCCAGTTAGTGTATGGACTTCCCAGTCAGCAATCCTACATCCAACCTGCAAAATTTTTAGCTATTTAGGAAAATGATCATAATGTGAGATCAGGAACATACAATATCGGTTTTGAGTGATTCAAGTTGCATTAGATTTAGGGCAACAAGATCTATGTTTTCGCACCAGTTTAGAGCATTTTTGAACGCTTTTAATTTTTAGTACTTTACTGATCCACTAGATCACAACAAGAGTGGCTTCCAGTTGATTTTTTTGTGGAACTAAATCAAAGGAAAGTGTGGTAGGAACAGGTTGAATCAGATTCAAAATGATGTAAGGTTTGAGCTGGTTAGAAGGGGTGTTTGCAAGAGGATAAATGTACCAAACTAGGATCACCAAAGTCATGTTAGGAAGACTCAATATAGTCATTCCAAGAGTACAAAATATTCCTGGTGGCAGGAATAAGAAATGTATTTGACCAAAGTGGTAATGACCTAGAATAACTCCACCTTAGAGGGGAGGACTTGCAGCAGCACTAACTAAAGGGAATTGTCATGAAGAAATAGTTCCTGAAGGATGATTTGATTCTTGGTCAGAGGGTTGTTGAGGATCTAATTGTTGGAAATATGTACCAGACTACTTTCCAGTGGCTTGTGATGCTTGTAGCATGCAAAAAACTCAAATAGATAGGCTCAGAAGGAGCAGGCGTTGGGCCATAATAAGCCCCAAGTAACGTGGAATCATTATAGAATCCAAGGGAAACATTGATAAAGGAAGGGTTGGTTTGCTTTCTTTTCATCGATGAAATAATGGTATGAGGATAGGTATGCAACTGAGAGTCATAGTAAGTCAATTGATCGATAGTGATGATAATAATTCTTGTTACGAGGAAAGTACATCTTCTGAAATACATAGGATGTGATAGCTGACATGGCGTATGTGTAACTATGACCCAGAAAGATGATATAATCTAAAGGTTCATCGATGACATCAATTTCAACCAATATCATCTTTCCAGCAATGGTGACGGGGAAATTCTAATATAAACCAAGTGGTTTCGATGGGTGATCATCCAAAACACAAGAGTGATAGTGGCTGGTGATAGGTCATGGGAAAAAATATGCTTCCATACACTTGATGTCATCACACAATGGAGGTGCCTTCATCAATTATACATCATTGAACAATGCAATTTTTTAGTGAGGTTGGTATCTAAAAGGAAACGAATGAAGGAAGAGGGGGACTTTCCACTTTATCAACATCAAAGACGATCAAACGATCATCAAAGGGATCCACAACACCCATAGTAGATAGTAGATTTTTCAATTAGGATGGGCACATCTTGAGGACGTGCAATGTTGACATGGAAATAGGAGACTGCACCAAGTCATATACTATACTATAAGTGTGGGAAGATTTAGAAGAAGCATAATTTTGACATAATGGACCTTTGGTGATATTATAGTGAACCTTTTCCTTAGGAGGATGGATTTGTAAGGTACCATTTGGTGATGAAATGGGCTCAATGGAAACTTTGTTTTGAGATTTGGTCGTTGACTTATCAGGAGGATTGTTGTACTAGTGCGATCAAGTCTAGAGGTTGATCTCGTCGAAATTCATCATGATAATTTGGTAGTTACCATTCCCAAGTAGTGAAGGTTTGGGGGCTAGAGGATTTTGGGAAATTTGGGTGGTCACATATCCTTGATGAGGGAATCAATTGGTAAGCATTTTCGACTGTGACGAAGGAGGAGGTGGAGTAATAGGTTGAGGTCCTATAGAATAAGTTGGTTGATTTTATCATGCCTAACACATCTAAGGTAAACGGGGACATTCATGTGTGTAGTGGCCATAAGTCTCGAACAAGCATAGGGTTTATTGGTTCTAAGAGCCTTGTTCTACTTGTGTTGTGTGGCCTATTGATGGGTTGCAGGATTATGTTGGTCACCCTTATTAGCATTAAGTTGTATACCTTGGTTTCCTTGATTACCCTAATGTTGTTAATTTTGGTTACCCTTCCCCTTATTCCTTCTCTTGGGGTTGGGGGGGATGGTAGGACTCTCTTGAGCATATATGTAACTCTATGGAGGTAGTTGTTTTTGTGGTAGAGGCATGGACGGTTGAGGCACTGGTGTCACTAGGACTGGATCACTAAGCGATGCAAATGAATAATAAGGATTTGTGGCAACAATCTGATAACCAGGTTGAACAACAAATGGCCCTGGCATTGGCTGATGCGAATGGGAAAATGCATATGACATGCTTGTATCTTGGTAAGAGTTGAAACGTGAAGGATCGGAAGGGGAATAGGTGTAAGAGGAATTAGTCCCCCTTGGGGTTGACCATAACTCATGGGAGGTTGAAAATATGGAGATGGATGAGGGTGGGAAATGTATCCAATGATATGTTCATTGTCATAAGATGCCCCTTCCATAAAACAGCACCAAGATGAGTCATATCGGGAAAGATAGTATAAACATAACTTGACTGTCAACTCTTATCAAGGTATTAAGAGGGAAGTGAGAGGCGACTTATTTACCTATGGGTACTAAGAGGGTTCTCAAAAACCAATCCATATAAACATGTTCCTTAAACTCATGAGCTTTACATAGGCTCCTCATTCTGTGCCATTCTTATACATGGTTAGAAAGGCAAGTGGTAGAATTTTGATGAAAAGAAGTAAGTACTTTGGTACCAGTGTCATATTGAAGAGGTAATTGGAAATATGAAAGGAAGGTATTGGTAAGAGTCGCAAAGGTAGAATGAGAGGCATGTGGTTGATCGACATACCACTTGGAAGGAGCTCTAGTTAGAGTGCGTTGGAAAAGATGAAGATGAATGGAGTCCTCAGTGATGGAATTTGATGAACACCACATATGGAAAAGAGCGAACATGATTATTAGTGTATTCCAGGATTACCTTCAAATTTTGGAATTTCTAAGGGAATATTGGTGGGCATGGGAGGTCAATTCTGGTCATGGAGAAGGGGATCGTTCAATAATTGGCTTATGTCAGGGATGTTCATACCTGCCATGTAGGGAAGGAGAGGTTTATTAGAGGTTGTACCTGAAGAGGTTCTAGCATTAACCCCTTGAGGGTTACCTTGTTTAGGACATGTGGTACCACCTTTGTTTCCACCACCAACATTAGCTACTGACATGGTAGCGGCGTGGAGTTGGGAGGATGTTGAATCAAAGGAAGAGCTAGCAAAATCAGAAGAACTAAAGTCTGTATGGGGACTCAATGGAGGATTAGAAGGATGGATCATAACTCAATGAGTAGGGGTAAGAGGATTACCTAAAGAAAACTAGGGGTGAAGGCCACGAAGTCTCCACAACATATTCCTAAGGTGTGCAATGGTATCAAGACAAATAAAACTCAAAATTCTAAGGGGGGGTGATAGCGAAAAAGAGTAAAAAATAGCAAGAAAACATCTAGTGCAGTGGTGCCAAGTGTAAACTAACTATAATATTATGCTACTCTAATAAAAGCAAACACACCCTACCAAAGAAAAAATGACCTCTAGCTTAAAGGTGATCTAAATCCTCAAACAAGTCTGAGTTCTACTGTTTTAAATGGTCTTCCAAGAGACTTCTTACTTGATGGAATATGATCCCCGCAAGCATATTTTTCTAGATAAGGTAGGGTAGAGGAGCAATTGCTTTTCCCACATCCACTCCTATAGGTTTTTTTCCTACGTTTTCCCACTTAGGTTACCTTTGTCCCACGGGGACAGTCGAGTCTTGGGATTCTTGGTAGTCATTCAACAATGTGGAACCCTAGACCAATGAGTTGAGCTAGCCTCATGGATAGTTCCACACACCAAGACCTAATCCTAACCCCCTCTCAAATGGGTCTCAGGCGTGTACCAACTTTGAACTGTGGGGTGGTGAAGGATTTTAAGTTCCCTAGAATGTCAACTTTCTATGTCTCAATGTAAGAGATCAATGAATGTTTTTATAATCCTATCCCATTGATCCTAAACCTAACTACAAAGATTGTTTTTTCCCTAGTGCCCAAGTGGGATTAATCTATGTGAGTTAATGTATGCTTATGGTGGAGTGTTTGAAGTCTTGGCTTGGTGGTTTAAACTGAGTTCACGTTCGCTTTAGATATGCATGTGTGAAAAATGTGTCAAGTGGATGAGTTAATTGAGCATGTTTTTATGATGCCAATGCTATTAAAAACCAATTGCATAAATTGTAAATAATACTGAAAATTAACAGTAAAATAAACAGCAAACTCAAGCACACAATTCCCCACCCAAGAACGCAATCAAGAAGCAAGAAAAGTGATTGGAAATAAGCAAATAAAAGACATAAAAATTTCCCAAATATCTATTGTCTAAGATTACTAGGATCTACAGCAAAAATATGTTATAAGTGATACAAAAAACCAGCAAAAAATAGAAAGTGAAATGTTGTAAAATGGCAGAAAATGCGCTGCAAATGGGAGGATGCTCAAGGGGATCCTAAAGAATAAGGAAAACGCAAGTATAAAATGGAAACTAAGTTCTGAAAAATGGCCTAAAAATGACTGAATAATGATGACAAAAGTATCGGAAAAAGGTGGTTGAAAGTTTTGCCAACTAGACTCCTCAACTCAGCAAATTTTCTCCTAAATTAAAGAGGTGTATTCTAAACCATAAGGGGATTTTTCCTTCCTAAAAATGAGAAAAAAATGCTAAGAGACTCTAGGCCTAGGGGTGACTAATAAAATTATAATAACAACAGTCACCAAGGTTCTAAATCACTACACCATTGGAGTCGCCAACAAATTGTTGACAACTAAAGAGCTAAAGACTCAGTGGAGTCACCATATGTTAGTATGAAAATACTTAGCAAGTGTACCAAAAATGTTTCACTTAAACCGATAGTTTCATGTAGTCCTAACAAAAAAAGTGGTTGCTAATCATTTGTCATATCTGTAATGAAGATCTATAAACCCTACAAAAATAAACCTGCAAATTTGAAGAAATATTTAACAAGAAGCAATAAGATGATATAGACCCATTGGAAATTAAAACAAATTTATTTTATTGATTTAAAATGAAAGTATTACACCTGATGAGGAGATATTATAGACTTGGGTATATAAATCCCTCTCTATGGGATTGGTCCTTCTTGACCTTGTGCTTCAGCATTATTTGGCTTTCTCTCTCTATGCTTCAGCATAGAGAGGGATTTATATACCCAAGTCTATAATATCTCCTCATCAGGTGTAATACTTTCATTTTAAATCAATAAAATAAATGGGTCTAAGATGATATAGACCCATTGGAAATTAAAACAAATTTATTTTATTGATTTAAAATGAAAGTATTACACCTGATGAGGAGATATTATAGACTTGGGTATATAAATCCCTTTCTATGGGATTGGTCCTTCTTGACCTTGTGCTTCAGCATTATTTGGCTTTCTCTCTCTCTCTCTCAATATGTGTATGTGTTGGAAAAAGGAAAATAATGGAGCCTTGAACTCAAGTGGGAGCTCAAATTTCATGAGACGATAATGGGGACGATGAGAATGATCATAGCAAAAAATGGAGAGAAAACCCTCTATATATAAAATATAAAAATATTGAGATATATTGAGAATTAGAAAATAGTAAAATATTATTGACTAAATCAAAATCTAGTTGTTATGAATATTTTATTGTATTTTTTGAGAGACAAAAGATATTTGAAATGGTCAAATATATTTATTTTAAAAATAATTAAGGTAATTAACAAATAAAAATGATTTATTAATTACTTTATGAGGATTAAGTCAAATATGAATTTGAAATAATTATTAAATAATGATTTAACAATTATCTCATGAGGAAAATAGGGAATAAATATGGAATAATAAATAAATAATGATTTATTTAATTATTCCAAGGTGATTAAGCCAAAAATGATTAGAAATAATCATTAAACAGTGATTTAATAATTATTTCTAGAGAATAATAAATAAGTATTGATTTATTTAATTATTCTCATGGGATTTTTTGGATTTTAATAAGAAATAATTTAGAAATAAACTATGTCCTATGGTGAAAGTGGTTTTTACCATGGAAAAATTCATCCTACATGATGTATTTCGATAAATCTAGTAATAAATGGCTAGGTGAACATTTTTGGGTGATAACACGGCTCACCAACCTTTTTAGTGTGCCCCAACTCACCAACTTATTTATGCATATACACGCTATTTACATTCTAGGGCTCGGGGGTTACAATTTCACTTTGGGCTAAAGAGGGATGAATTATATTTCCCGAATAGACCTCAACACCAAAATATTCCATGGAATGAAATTACAAATTTTAAGGCCATGATTGCAAAAGGTTGTAATTTTAAATGCAATCACCCCCTATAAAGAAAAGGTGCTACTAGTAACACTATTTTTTATTTGATGGTTGATTTTATTATTTTTGACTCAAAATTTTGGGTTTATAGGATTATATCTCTTGTTTTGAGGTTATAATTCTTTTCAAGATGGTATATTTATGTTACAAACAAAGAAAAATATGTGTTTTACATACTCAATGACATGTGTAAAAAACTATGGAGAAGTCACTACTTGATATCAAATCTAGACAACTTCACTATGATTTTAGTTGTCTTTATCTATGATGTAACCCTTTATTTGACCCTCTTTTAATGCTTTATATGCTCCTTAAGGTCCTAGATGCATGGTTTCTTATAAATCAATAATTTTTGTAGTGTTTTAGTTGTGTAATCAAACTTCAATTAAAGTTTATGATGAAAATTCCCATGGACCCTTATTCATAAACTCCTCATATGAGATACACACCCTCAATCACATCATTTATAAATTACCTTGGATCTACCAATGGTTGGCTCATGAAAATAAATCTTAAACTAACTTCTACTGCAATGAGTCCATACTTGACTATGTGGTTATTCCTTTGATATTCTTTGCAAGTGAACAAAAATATAAAGCACAACTTTGAATTATGTAACTATTGTGAAGTGAAAATAAAACTACAATATCAAATATATAAATGGAAAAAAGTGCACATAATATTTACCTTGGAGGAACCCGATGCGGTAAAACTCCAAATGGAGGTTTGTGCCTTTCTTTTAACTAAATAAGAGTAGAAAGAAAAATTGGATTTTTTTTAGCTCATTATGAAGTTATCAGACATTATGGCCTATAATTCTCACATAATTCTCTTTATCCTCTACTAATTTATCTATCTACTCCTTTTGGTAGTTATTGTGCTATGGAATGTCAAATGACTAGATAAGAGATGCACCATGTTCCCTCCTTTCAATGAGAATTAGAACTCCCTTGTCCCTTGGGGTTCTGCTTTGGATTTAGTGGATTTGCATACTTTACTAACCATGCATAGGTGAATTGTGGTGTGTTGATGTCACTGCCACATGGACTTTTGAGGAGCAATTGAATCATTATCTTTTCAATGGCATAATTTTCACATACAAGATTCATTTGAAACAAATAACTCATCATTGGAAAAATATTGATCTATATAATGCAGTGAAGAGCTCCAAAATCATTTCCATGGAAGATAAATTCCCTAAAATTCTACTTTTAGAACCCATTAGGGAATTTTTATGTCTAAAATGGGCCTTCTAAGGAAAATAATAGAAATAAGAGTAAAATTTTAAAATAAAAGAAAGAACACTACTATTTTATTTTATTTTCATCTTATGTCCTTATAGGTTTACTCAAAGTGTATACACCAATTGGATGCAGAATTAAATTCTACATCCAAATACTACCCCACTCTGCATACTTTTGAGTAGATCCACGACAACAAAAATTGAAAATGCATTTAAAAAAATTGTTTCCTCCCATTCTAAAATATTTGAGTAGACCCACAGTGAAAAAAATCGAAAATACGTGGAAAAAAAAAACATGTTCTTGATTGAGTAGAATGAAAAAACTTTTTTGTTTTCATGAAACACTTTTTTTGTATATTTTCATTTTTTCAGTGTGGGTGTATTCAAAAGTATGTACATCGGGGTACTTGTGGGATGTGGAATTAATTATGTATCCAATGGGTGTCTACAATTGATTGTTGAGTAAACATGTGAGGAGATAGGCCGAAAATACATTTAGAAAAAAAAAAATATTTTCCCTCCAAAAATATAAACCCTTGGCGATGATATCATCTTGAATCTTATTGGTTCTTTTAAATTTTTTAATTTTTAATACATTTTTTTAGGCTTATTTGTGATCCCAAAATTCCCCTAATGTCAAACTATATTTTTTTCAGTTTTTATCCAATACTGCAATTTTCAAGATTTGACCCAAAGTACACCATACATATCCCAAATTTTGTCTGCTCCAAAAAATAAATATAACAATTATGTAGATCGACTTTGGATCGTAGTATATTCCCATCTCTATTATGGGGATACATATGAATGTTCCAAACAAATTTATGTGTTCATCTATAAGATTGAGCATTGCTTCCTCTTCAATTATAAATTAAAAAATTTTAAAACTCAATCAAAAAAACAATTGACACCAAAATTTCACACTTGATACATTGCATTTCACTTATATAACTTTATATAATTGTAAGGGGCTTTGAGTTTCAATTTATATAGTTTTACTTTAGTTACCATGTCTTAGAAGTAATTTCAACTTAAAACAATGTTAAATTGAGGATTTCTAGCACATATAGTGATGTGTTCAAGGTAGTACCTTCTCCAGCCCAATAAAACACTTAAAAATATCATTAGCACCATACGAAACACATACTAAGGGCCCTAGGGATCACAATATCAAATACTCACGTGCACTTATTCTTTGTTTATTAACTTGTGTTTTTTCAAAGCTAAATATTTCAATTATTAGTTTTCTTTTATGGCGATTAATTCATTGCTTTAGGGATTTTCTTACTCTTTTTACTGTTTTCCTTTGCAACCCATAGAAACAACATGGAAGATCAAAACCATAATAGTTCTATAATGCTTGTTGATTCCTTCAAATAATCACTCAATGAGAGACACCTATTCACCAAATTGGATAAATTTTTTATAGTGTCAAACCCTTGGAGGGTCTTCTATATTCCCCCATGAATAAAGCTTCCCAATTCTCTATAATATAGTTTTTAGTCATGATGATTAGTTAAGGATTTGAATATTTTGTATTTCTAATGTTTATTTTAGTATATGAAATGTCTTGTTCACGTTTAGCAAAATGATATTAGACATTCGTTAGAGGAAATCTAGCATCTAAAATGGGCCTCCTAAGAAAAATAATAGAATAAGACTATAGGAGTTGTAGAGGAAAAGAAAGAGAAAAAATTTTCCTTGTAAGTTTATTAGAAGTATCAAGTGTGAGTACTTGTTGGATGCAAAATAAAATTCCATCTAACAAGTAATCAAACTTAACAATTTTAATAACTATATCATAAGATAAACTAAAATTACATGGGAAAATGTCTTAATATAGATTGATTTACATTGAACATGTGTTTCTCTTTCTGAAATTATATTGAACCGAAAATGTGTTTCTCTTTCTGAAATTATATTGAACCGAAAATGTGTTTCTCTTTTTGAAATTATACTTAACCAAAAACGTGTTTCTCAGAAAGATATGCATTTCATGTAACTTCATTCTATTTCATGACATGTTTATGAAATAATAATATCTAAATATTCATTGGATGAATTTAATATTGTATCCAATGAATGCATGCACTTCATACTTTTAATAAACTATAAAGAAATAAATTGAAAATAAATGGAGTAAAAAAAAAGTATTCACCTCCAACGCTCTTCATCCATGGGGTTGACATCATCATCTTAAATCCTATTAATTGAATAATAGAATTTTTTGTTTATATTTTAAAGAAATTTTATAAGTGGCATATTTTAGACCCCAAATTTCAACTAACGATTTTCTTGCAATGTGTCAGATCTATTAATGACATGATTAAGCTTCCTGTGATCACTT
Organism: Pinus albicaulis; assembly: GCA_034641835.2. Classification (NCBI taxonomy): domain Eukaryota; kingdom Viridiplantae; phylum Streptophyta; class Pinopsida; order Pinales; family Pinaceae; genus Pinus; species Pinus albicaulis. The sequence continues at coordinate 927,925,444 of CM076574.1, read as the reverse complement.
TAATACTTCATTTTCCAATTGCTAGCCCATTTTTGTGGACATTGTTATTGTGTCCATGCTTAGCGGTGGGGACAAAATAGGAGGAAGAAGGTGTAGGCACAAAGCCCTTATTTTGCAAATTTTATGATTGTTGAAACTCCAAGGAAGACATTAGATCTATTATCTTTGGTACTAATAAAATGAATTATTAGGTTTATAATTTATATTAGATATTTCTTTGTTAATGATATTTTATGTTGAGGTTATGTTAGAGTTATCACCCTTCATATAAAAATGCAAATATGCATTAGAGGAAATTTTAGCCTAAAAGTACCCATGAAATTTTCATGTAATTTACATGTCGTGATATGTAAACCAATCAAAATCCTTTAAATTTAAAAATAGATACATGTAAATATTTTGGAGGGAAAAGAAGAAAAATTAATTTTTTTAATTGTATTTTTGGCTTATCTCCTTATAGGTTTACACAAATTTCAAGTGTATACACTCATTGGATGTGAAATTAAATTTTGCATTCAACGAGTACCCATTATGCATACTTTTGTGTTATGAAACTAGCTCCAAAATTTGAAGAAAAGAGAGATCAACACCTTATAAATAAACCACTTCGAGGGTGCAACCTCCCTTACATTAAATAAATGAACAATTCATGGATGATACAAATGTCAAAACCTCCTGCTATATATAGGAGTCCATGGGGTCACAATATAATCATAGCCGACCTATCAATAATAATGTAAGGGCACATTAACAACAATATGGGGGTTACAGGTGTACAACAATAACAATAAGGGGGCTACACTAACAACAATAAGGGACTACACTAGTAATATAGGGACCCAACATGCCCCTCTCCTTCAAAAAAGTGTTGTCCTCAACACTTGACTAGCTTTGGATGCTTATGTATGAAGTGTTACAATTAAAGAAAAAAATATTGAAATAAATTTAATTTATATTTATAAGTATAAAATAAAATTTATATATATTGAAATTTTTATTTTTATTTTTATTTGTTCCAAGCTATGTTGAATCTGATATATATTTTTTCAACACACAAAATTAATATACCTTTTTTTATTATACAAATTTAAAATGCATTTTTTTCTTTAATTTTAATATGTTTGTATTGATATTAATATTATAATATTATTATTTATAGATTTGATTTATTCTAAAATTACAAGGTTACATTTTTATTTATTTTTATTTCATATGTATAATATATGTATAAATATTAACTAATAATTAATTTGAAATTGTAATATTAAATAAAATTAAATGAATATATAATGTAAAAATAAATATATGAAAATATACAAATATAATATTGATTGAAAAATGTGTAAAGATATGAAGATTGTGTAGGGATATGCATTGTTTCTTTCAAAAAATATGAAATGACAATAATAATATTTTATTCAAAAAGTGTAAAATGATGTTTATTATGAGTACTTTACTTTATCACTTTAAAATTACTTAGAGCACTACCATGGTTAACCATGAGTTTTTATCTACCATTTAGAATGTGACAAGTAAGTACCTTTAACTCAAGCAATACCACCTCAACCATTAGGGATGATGGCATCCCCTAAAATGTGATTGGATCTCATAAAGTGAATTTTGATTGTACATTTTCCTTAAGATGCCCATTTTAGACCTCAAAAATTCCCTAATGACTTTTCTCGTTGCAATGTTTATATGCATGTTGTTTCGTTCGATTTTGTGCCAAATTTAGGTTATCCTTTAAGAGTTTGAGAACTTGTTGTTGATGCTCAATGTGATCTTCCATTGCTTGAACCTTAGATTTTTCTCTTAAATATGATGTGGTGGACGGTGGATGATATCCATAAAGTGCCATAAATGGGGTCATTTTTGTTGTAGTATTGAAGGAAATGTTATACCACCATTCAGCTAGAGGTAACCACTTGACCCATTTTGTTTGTTTATTAGATACAAAACAACGAAGATATCCTTCCAAACATTTGTTCACTATCTCAGTTTGAACATCGGATTGATGATGATAAGATGAGCTATGAGCTATTTGAGTACCCAAACAAGAAAATAAGTATGTCCAAAAATTTCCAGTAAAAATGGGATCTTTGTCGCTTACAATAATCTTTGGGTTTCCATGTATCTTTTGAATTGTTTCCATAAATGCAGTAGCAATTGTACTTGCTTTAAATGGATGAGATAATGCACAAAAGTGTGCATACTTGGTAATTTTATCAACTACCACTGTGATGACACTCTTTCCTTCAGACTTAGGTAAACATGTGATAAAATCCATTGAAATCTCCTCCCAATGTTGACTTGGAATGGATAAAGGTTGTAGAAGACCCGGCGTCTTAATTGTCTCAACTTTATTTTGCTGGAAAACTAAACATTCTGCCACAGAATTTTGAATATCAGATTTAAGGTCATCCCAAAAAAATTATTTCTTCACCCTGTGGCAAGTTTTTAAAAATCCTAAGTGTCCTCCTTAAGGAGAAGTGTGCAAATCCAAAAGAATATTTTGTTTTAGTTGGGAATTATTACAAAGATATAAGCGATCTTTGTACCATAAGGAATCATTTTTCCAACTAAATGTACCATATGTACTAGGTTCTTGCTACAACTTTTGAATGTGTCCACACTTCTTCATCCTTCTTCCATTCATCCCTTGCTTCAGTTATCCGATCAGGTTGGATAATAGAAATTCCACAAATCAATGCTTCCACCTCTTCATTATTTCTTGAGATTGCATCTTCAACAACATTTAGCTTCCCTTTTTGGTAGATGATTTCAAAGTCATAACCCAACATCTTTGTGACCCATTTTTGTTGCTTTTCTAAATATAGTCTTTGTTCCAAAAAGTGTTTAATACTATCATGATTAGTTTTTACCTTGAAGATTATTCCCATTAGGTAAGGTCGTCATTTCGTTAGTGCATGTAGCATTTCCAACATTTCCTTCTCATAAATAGCTTTTTGAAAATACTTTCCTTTGATTGGACGACTTTCAAAAGCAACGGGTCTTCCTTCTTGCATTAAAACAGCACCAATTCCATTTCTTAAGGCATCACATTCCACAATAAACGTTTTTGTGAAGTCTGGCATAGCTAAGACAAGGGCTAGCGCTGTGAAACCGGCTCCAAAATTAAAATAAAAGAGATATCAACGCCTTAGAAATAAGCCACTTCGAGGGGGCAACCTCCAATACATTACATGAATGAAAATTTCTTCAATGATACAAATTACAAAACCTCCTTTCTATATATAGGATTCCATGGGGCCACAATGTAAAGTGTTGTCCTCAACGCTTGAGTAGCTCTGGGTGCTTCTGTATAAAATTCTCATCCTCCCATGTAGAATCTTCAGTGGGTAAGTTCTTCCACTTGATGAGATACTCTGAAATTGATCGATTTCGTAGTTGTCGAGTTCTTGTTTCCATGACCACTTCATGTTCCAATATGATTTTTCCTTCCTCATCAAGTTCTGGTAATATTGTTTGAACTGGAAGATTTTCACCTGTAACCTTCTTTAAGCATGAAACATGGAAAACTGGACGCACTCGTGAAGAAGCAGGAAGTTCCAATTTTTATGCCATAGTACCAATCTTTTGCAACACCTTGTAAGGACCATAGTATTTTGGCGATAATTTATTATCCTTCTTAGATTTCTTGAGGGACATTTGTTTGTATGGTTGTAGCCGTAAAAATACCTAATCTCCTACATCAAAACTTCTCTCATTGCGATGTTGATCTGCCTGTTGTTTCATTCGATTTTGTGCCAAATTCAGGTTATCCTTTAAGAGTCGGAGAACTTCTTGCTGATGCTCGATGTGATCTTCCACTGCTTGAACCTTCGAATTTTCCCTTAAAGATGATGTGATGGATGGTGGATGATATCCATAAAGTGCCATAAATGGAGTCATTTTTGCCGCAGTATGGAAGGAAGTGTTATACCACCATTCAGCGAGAGGTAACCACTTGACCCATTGTGTTTGTTTATCAGATACAAAACAACGAAGATATCCTTCCAAACATTTATTTACTATCTCAGTTTGACCATCGGATTGACGATGATAAGATGAGCTATGAGCTAATTGAGTACCCAAACAAGAAAATAACTCCGTCCAAAAATTTCCAGTAAAAATGGGATCTTTGTCGCTCACAATAACCCTTGGGTTTCCATATAGCTTTTGAATTGTGTCCATAAATGTAGTAGAACCTGTACTTGCTTTAAATGGATGAGATAATGAACAAAAGAGTGCATACTTGGTAAGTCTATCAACTACCACCATGATGACACTCTTTCCTTTGGACTTAGTTAAACCTGTGATAAAATCCATTGAAATCTCCTCCCAATGTTGACTTGGAATAGATAAAGGTTGTAAAAGACCTGGGGTCTTAATTGTCTCAACTTTATTTTGTTGGCAAACCAAACATTCCGCCGCAAACTTTTGAATATCATATTTAAGGCCATCCCAAAAAAATTCTTTCTCCACCCTGTGGTAAGTTTTTAAAAATCCTGAGTGTCCTCTTAAAGGAGAAGTGTGCAATTCCAAAAGAATCTTTTGTTTTAATTGGGAATTCTTACAAAGATATAAGCGAACTTTGTACCATAAGGAATCATTTTTCCAACTAAATGTATCAGATGTACTAGGAACTTGTTGCAACTTTTGAATGAGTGTCCACACTTCTTCATCCTTCTTCCATTCATCTCTTGCTTTGGTTATCCATTCTGGTTGGATAATAGAAATGGCACAAAGCAATGCTTCCACCTCTTCATTCTTTCTTGAGAGTGCATGTGCAACAACATTTAGCTTCCCTTTTTTGTAGATTATTTCAAAGTCATAACCCAACATCTTTGTGACCCATTTTTGCTGCTCTTCTGAAGATATTCTTTGTTCCAAAAAGTGTTTAAGACTATCATGATCATTTTTTACCTTGAAGTTTCTTCCCATTAGGTAAGTTCGTCATTTATTTAGTGCATGCAGTATTGATAACATTTCATTCTCATAAATAGGTTTCTGTAAATACTTTCCTTTGATTTGACGACTTTCAAAAGCAATGGGTCTTCCTTCTTGCATTAAAACAACACCAATTCCATTTCCTGAGGCATCACATTCCACAATAAAGGTTTTTGTGAAGTCTGGAACAACTAAGACCGGTGCTAGGCACATTGCCTCTTTAATATGTTCAAAGGCCTTAGTTGCTTCAGGAGTCCATGAAAATGCATCTTTCTTCAATAATGTTGTTAGAGGTGCTGTTATTCTCCCATAATTCTTAACAAACTTGCGATAATACCCTGTTAACCCAAGAAATCCTCGCAACTGCTTTATGGTTGTGGGGACTTTCCATTCATTAATGTCTTTAATTTTGTTAGGGTCTACCTTAACACCCTCGTGAGATACAATATGACCCAGATATTCCACCGCTTGTACTCCAAAGAAACATTTGGATGCTTTTGCATATAATTGTTTCTCATGCAATAGTTTGAGCACCTTGTCAACATGATCAACATGATCCTTCCAAGACTGCTGTAGATTAGTATATCATCAAAAAATACTAGCACAAATTTTCTAAGGAAGGGTTTGAAAATGGAATTCATCAACCCTTGAAATGTAGAAGGTGCATTGGTAAGGCCAAAAGGCTTGACCAAAAATTCATAATGACCCTCATGAGTTCGAAATGTTGTTTTTGGAATATCTTCGGTCTTCATTCTAATTTGATGATATCCTGAATGAAGATCCAACTTGGTAAAATAAATTTCTCCATGTAATTCATCCAATAATTCATCAATCATAGGAATGGGAAATTTATCTTTAATGGTGAGCTTATTGAGCTCCCTATAATCCGAACACATGCGCGATGATCCATCCTTCTTGTGTACCAATACTATAGGAGCAAAGAAAGAACTTTGACTAGGTTGAATTATACCCATCTCTAGTGTTTCTGCAATCATACATTCAATTTTGCTCTTTTGGACATAAAGATATCTATAAGGCCTGATGTTTGGAGGAACACTTCCTGGAATAAAATGAATAGCATGATCATGATCACAAATAGGTGGGAGTCCTTTGGGAGTTTCAAACACCTTGGAATGATTGTCCAAGACTTTTTGGAGATTTATAGAAATAGATGATTTTGGTGTTGGAACTTCTAGTGAGCATAATTGTGCAATTACGCCTCGTTGTTCTTTATTTAGAAGCTTTGTCATGACATTAGAGCTTATTATCTTTCTCGACTTCCCTGCAATACCCCGTAATTCAACTTCCTTTCCTTCTGAAAAAAAATTCAAGAAAATTTCTTGAAAATTAAAAGCTACCGTCCCCAAATATTGTAACCATTGTACTGCTAGTACAACATTAGCATCTCCCATAAGAATGGAAAGCATTGGACTATTCAATGCATATTCCCCCATGGTTAGCTTGATATTATGGAATTTTCCAAAGAAATCTATATTTCCTCCATTTGCAACCATCACTTGACATTCTGGTGCTGGGTATAGGAAACAATTCAATTTCTTGGCTACCTTACAATGAATAAAATTATGGGTACTACTTGAATCAATCAACACTCTTACCTTTTTCTTCTTGATATGTCCTTCTATCTTGAGAGTTTGAGTATTGGTAATTCCTGCCAATGCATTACACGATATGGTCGGACTCATTTCTTCCTCTTCTAGGGATAGTTCCTGGTGTATATCCTCTTCTTTTGAAGATTATTGTTCATTATCTTCTTCCTCTTCACAATCTATGTAAAATAATTTCTTCTCAGCACACTTATGAGCTTTAGTGTATTTGCTATCACAACTTTAGCAAAGCCCTTTTCTCTTTTGTCTTCCAATTGTTATGGTGTCAACCTTGTAGGTTGTGGAAATCTAGTAGTAGCAACACTTCCATCTTTATAGAAGTGAGTGGTAGGCTTCCTTGTCGCCATAATTTTACATTCAATTTTTCTTGCCAACCTGAATGCCTTCTCCAATGAATTAGGTTCCAAAATGCGAACTTCATGTTGGATGTCATCCTTTAAAATACCTATGAAGAGATCAATCATGTGTTCCTCTGGAATATCAGTTAACTATTATATTCAATTTGTGGAAGTCCTCAATGTGCTCCCCCCACTGAACACTTTTGTTTGAGATTTATCCATTGGCTGAAGAAAGTGTTGCTCTTTGTATCCTCATAATGTGCTATCATTTCCTCCGTAAAAATTGACCAAGTGACAATTTTTTTACGGGAGCAAAGCCATCAATACCATACAAATGTATTTTGTTCTAAATGTAAAGTTGCAATGCGTACCTTTTGTGTGTTTTCACATTATTGATATCAAAATATTGCTCCATCTGTAGTATCCATGTTACAGGATCATTTCCATCAAACTTCCTCATATCCATTTTTGGAATATGGTGGTTCTTCCCTCCAGCATTAGAGTTTATGAAATCACGAATAATATTTATTTTGTTCTCATCATGAGTTTCCTCTACTATCTTTTCACCATTAGGAAACATTTCTTGTATCAACTTTGTCAAACCTTCCATGTCTGCTTTTAGATCATTCTTCATGTTTTCCATCTTAGCTTCCATGTCATCCATCTTATATTCCATGCCAGCTTCCATGCCATCCATATTAGCTTCCATGCCATTCTTCAAACCATCCATCTTAGATTCCATGCCTTTATTCAAACCATCCATCTTAGTTTCCACGCCTTTCTTCAAAACTTCCATGTCATTTTTTGTTGTTCTTTGCGAGAGTGAAATTTGTTGCACTTGCTCTTGTAATTTTGATATGTCATGTTGCCATTCTTCCTCTTCATGAGTCATAATAGAGCCTTCTAAAGGCTTAATGGGTGTTGAATTCTTTTTAGGGGCCATTTTAGAATCCAATACTGATATCTATTCTACAATATGCCCTTGGAATCAATTCAACTTGATTCTTCAAACAATACTTATGCAATTCAAAAAAAAAAACACACCTTTTACTTGTTTTTGAGGAGCTCGATATTGAAATTGAATTATGTATATACTTGCAGATCATCAATATCTGAAATTCATCCATGTAGTATTTCTCTAAAGCTTCTTTAAAATGCCACAGGTCTGACTTGATTTTGATTCTTCAAGTCAAAGTTATGTCCAATCTCCCACAATGACCTAATTATGGACTGGTTCAGTAGAGAGAAATTGTACGGCTCGCCATGTGTCCCTGTTTGCTCCTTTGGCTCTGAAATTTATAGATAATAAACTACAATCCATGTAATTCCATTCACTTTTTACATAATTCCAATTCGATCCTCAAAGAGAGATTTATGAATATTTTCCCACGATCACCTCTTTGAGATGAAATTCGGGGGCCTAAAAAAGACCTAACTTCCACAGATCATATCTCCAAAAATATTATGAACCAAGCTTTGAAATTTTGCGAAGATGTTCCGCCATATTTCTACTTTGTGCTCTAAAAATTTCAACTTCTGAAACCTCGTCGAAAAATATTTATAGCTAAAATTTCGCAATGACCTTTTTAAGTGAAATTCAGGAGCCTGCAAAAAGCCCTAACTTCCACAGATAATATTGTAGAAAATATTGTAAACCAAGCTCTGAAATTTTGCGATGACGTTCCTTAGGATTGTAGCTTCACACTCTACAAATTTCAGTTTCTGAACCTTCGTAGAACAAATTTTATAGTGAAAATTCCATAATGACCTATTTGGAGCAGTGAAACCCTAGAATCCAAAGCTCTAATACCAATTGTTGTGAAACTAGCTCTAAAAATAGAAGAAAAGAGATATCAACGCCTTAGAAATAAGCCACTTCGAGGGGGGAACCTTCAATACATTACATGAATGAACAATTCTTGGATGATACAAATTACAAAACCTCTTTTTTATATATAGGAGTCCATGGGGCCACAATGTAATCCTAGCCGACTTAACAATAATCATTTAAGGGCACAATAATAACAATATGGAAGTTACAGGGGTAAAATAATAACAATAAGTGGGTTACAATAATAACAATAAGGGACTATACTAGTAATATAGGGACCTAACAGCTAGGCACATTTCCTCTTTAAGATGTTCAAAGGCCTTAGTTTCTTCAGGAGTCCATGAAAATGAATATTTCTTTAATAATGTTGTTAGAGGTGTTGCTATTCTCCCATAATTCTCAACAAACTTGCAATAATACCCTGTTAACCCGAGAAATCCTCGCAACTTATTTATGATTGTGGGGACTTTCCATTCCTTAATGGCTTTAATTTTATTAGGGTCTACCTTAACACTCTCGTGAGATACAATATGACCCAGATATTCCACCTCTTGTACTCCAAAGAAACATTTGGAGGTTTTTGCATATAATTGTTTCTCCTCCAATAGTTTGAGCACCTTGTCAACTTGTTGAACATGATCCTTCCAAGACCTGTTGTAGATTAGTATATCATCAAAAAATACTAACATAAATTTTCTAAGGAAGGGTTTGAAAATACAATTCATCAAACCTTGAAGTGTATAAGGTGCATTGGTAAGGCCAAAAGGCATGGCCAAAAATTCATAATGACCCTCATGAGTTCAAAATGTTGTTTTCGGAATATCTTCAGTCTTCATTCTAATTTGATGATATCCTAAACGAAGAGCCAACTTGGTAAAATAAATTGCTCCATGTAATTCATATAATAATTCATCAATCTCATGAATGGGAAATTTATCTTTAATAATGAGCTTATTGAGCTCCCTATAATCAGGACACATGCACCATGATCCATCCTTCTTGTGCACCAATTACTACTGGAGCAAAGAATAAACTTTGACTAGGTTGAATTATACCAGCCTCTAACATTTCTGCAATCATATGTTCAATTTCTCTCTTTTGGACATAAGGATATCTGTAAGGCTTGATGTTTGGAGGAACACTTCCTGGAATCAAATGAATAGCATGATCATGCTCACGAATCGGTGGGAGTCCTTTGGGAGTTTCAAACACCCTAGAATGATTGTCCAAGACTTTTTGGAGATCTAGAGAAATAGATGATTTTGATGTTGGAACTTCTAGTGAGCATAATTGTGCAATTACGCCTCGTTGTTCTTTCTTCGGAATATTTTTCATGACATTAGAGCTTATTATCTTTCCCAGCTTCCTTGTGATACCCGTAATTCGACTTCCTTTCCTTCCAAAAAAAATTTCAAGAAAATTTCTTGAAAATTAAAAGCTATCATCCCAAAGATTGTAACCATTGTACTCCTAGTACAACATCAGCACCTCCCATTGGAATGGATAGCATTGGATTATTCAATACACATTTCCCCATGGTTAGCTTGATATTATGGCATTTTCCAGAGCAATTTATAGTTCCTCCATTTGCAACCATCACTTGACATTCTGGTGTTGGGTATAGGAAGCAATTCAATTCCTTAGCTACCTTACAATGAATAAAATCATGGGTACTACCCGAATAATTCAACACTACTACATTTTTCTTCTTGATATGTCCTTCTATCTTGAGAGTTTGAGGAGTGGTAATTCCTGCCAATGCATTACATGATATGGTTGAACACATTTCTTCTTTATCTACGGTTGGTTCCTAGTGTATATCTTCTTCTTTTGAAATTTCTTTTTAATTTTAACAATTTGGTATCAGAGCTCTGATACCAAATGTTATGAAACCAACTCCAAAAATAGAAGAAAAGAGAGATTAATTCCTTAGAAATAAGCCACTTCGAGGGGGAAACCTCCCTTACATTACATATGTTATCCTCCTGAATTCTACAGATTCACTAGGTGATTGTGGATCTTCTACAAGCAGCTAAAGACAGCATTTTTTGCCTTTTAGTTACCTTTAGAAATCTCACTGCCTTCATTATCCTTATAAGTCATTTTTCACTGTATTTTATCTCTGTCTTCTTGAAATCCCCTGCTGCTCTTAAAAGACTTATTTTGGGCTTATTTCTCCCATTTTAACTCTCCCTCCCTACCCAAACTATCATTCACTCATTCCCTCCTCTAAAAACCCTCTTCCCCCACTAAAACCATTCATAAACCCCTTTCCTTCATCCTTTTCCTTTATTTTATCAAAACAATGTAAAAGATCCTATTTTACAATGGTTTAATTCAAAATATTAAACTATCGGGACCCACGTTTTATGTTAAAAATCTATATTTTTAATATAAAGCCCGACTTTATGTTTTCACCCGACCCTTTAATGTTTTAAGCCCCCTGCTTTAAACCCACACTCCCTCACGCCCATATAATCGTAACCCCACCCACCGTATAGCCCCTGATCTTTTATTTTTCCCTGGGCCTTCGCTTTATAACAAACCCCGTGTATATTTTGAACCCCCGAGCTACACGAAAAAAGCTTGCCATGTCACCCGGCACCCGGACCCCACCTCTGCACCTGCCCGCCACTCCAGATCTCCCGATGACCGTTGATCTACCTTCCCTTGATCCGACGGCTCCCATCGCTTATCGCAAATATAATAGCGCCAGGGTTAACGATTTTAAAACGCGCGATATGAGTGGTTTTCCCTTGCCATGCGTCAAGCGTTTTATGGTATCGCATGCTCATTCCCAAAACCATTACCTCATCCCCAATTATGCGAAAACTGCCCTCTCTGCTCCCGAAAACCACTTTCTTCCTTTCGCACCAAAATGCATATCGTCGCCCGATTCAAAAATTATCCAGAGCTCTGTGGCTCTGCGATAAAGCCCAGAACACCATTTTTGCCTCTGCAAACACCCAAAAGCCCTAAAAACCCCAATATACGTAGAAAAATCCCTCCACGTCGGTTTTCAAGCTAAATTGTTTGTTTTATGTGCAGGTTCAATGGCGGAAATGCATAGAATGCATTCTAAATGTCCAAAATTGTTTTAATGAATGTCTAGGTGACGATCCAGAGGTTTATTGTATTTTAAAGGGGCCAGAAGCGAAATATCAAGCTTAACCATCAATGAATCATGATCCTCAGTGGTTAATAAAACCCTCCAACAACAGAAGAATGCTCACCCTGCACAGACAAACAGAGGCACAATAAGAAGGAAAAACAGTCAGAAGACCGTGATATTAAAGATAGTAAAGGACAGAAGATCAAAGGTTTAAATAATAAAGTCAGAGATTAAAGGACAAATCAAAGGATTAGTCACAAAAACAGAGATAAAGGCAGAATCAACAAGAAAGACAATAAAACAAGCAGTTAAAGGATAAATCAAGTTAAAAAGCTTAAAACAGAGTTTCAAGGGTAAACAGAGACAGATTAAGCACAGAAGCAAATTCAAATGACTAAACCCACAACAATTACTTCTTCAAAAGGATATTTTTCCACCTACAGCATGTTTTATTTCAATAAACATCAATAGTTATTACAAATAGTCAGAGATATTTTTCATCTACCCAGCAGTTATTGTAAAGTTATTGAAAAATCCTTATAGCCAAGCATTTCCAGAAATTAACTCAAAAGTTAAGTTAGGAGTTATTATTTCAGAGAAACACTCTCATATATTTTTGCCTTGGGCCTTACATAGTCTCAAAGGTCAAAAACTCATTAACTTTGTAATAAATGACATCTGAAGCCCTAGCTTAGCATCACCTCCTCATTTGAAGATAAATACTGCATGTAAACTTCATTTTTAGTGTTGGTTAGTTGGTGGGTATTTGACTGATTTCTGTTGTTGAGCTAGTTGAGGATTGCTAGGCTGGATTTGAGAAAGCTCTGAGCTGCAGAGATTTACTATACATAAAGTCATGTAACTATTTTGATCATCAGTAATACAAGCACGTTCACAGGATTCTTGAGCTATGTTAATGGTGAAGTTTTCCTTCTTTGTCATTGTTTTTCTTCTGTTTTCCATTATGTCCATATTTCTCTGATAAAAGAACATAAATTTTAGAGTAGGATATGCTGTCTTGGCACCCTATTTCTGTCTGCCTTCTTTATCTTAATGTTTTCCTCTGCAAGGTATAATTAGAGAATTCTTAACTGCTCTCTAGTTCCACCTATCTTGTTGCCTTGGAAATGATTTAATAGATTCAAGCCAAAGAAATCTATGGTAAGACATGTCCTTTGGTGTAGCTTGAAAGATTTTTTTAGAGGCCTTTCTTTGAAGTATACTTAGTAGAGTCTAAACTAGGGAAGTCTATGGTATGCCATGTCCTCTGGTCTGCCTCCAAATGTTGATTTGAAGGTATTTTGAGTGTTGAGTTAAAAAAGATAGGTTTAGCTTGCTCTTTAGCTGCTCTCACTATTATCTTAAATGTTTTCTTTGTCTGAAAGTAATTCTAGGACTACTGGATTGTTGCCTTAAAGGTTTGCTTATTAAAGTCTGGCTAAAGAAGTCTATGGTATGCCCTGTCCTTTGGTTTGCCCCAAATAGTTACCTAAAAGGCTTTTATTGTTAAAGTAGAGCTAGAAGATTCTTAACTGACTATAGTTCTGTTTCCTTCACAACTTATTGGTATTTCATATCACAATCTAATCTAAGAGATCCACTTGATATAGTTAGCTTGCCTTATGAAAACCCTTGCAGGGTTGATGAACAATTAAATCATTTTATGACTCCATAGCCCAATGGACTAATGTTTTCTCATGGTCTATCTATTTATCTGAACTACTTCCTCTATTAATCACACCACTGATCTCTCAACCTATCAATTAATCAACCAAAACAAAAAAAGTCCTTAGAACTCCATAACTAGCCTAATATCATAAAACAAGAGTACAAAGACATATCATTTATAAACACATACATAGACAGATCCCTCTCTGAATCCAGGAAGGCTAGGTCCTATGATTCCAAAGTTGTTATGATGTGGCCCCTGCAGTGTTTGTTCTTTCCAATCTTGCAAATCACAGGGATCCAACATAGTGGCAACCATACTGGGGAATACTCAGTAATAAACAACCTCAAAAACTCAGAAAACCTCATTTTAAACATAGATGAATCAATTTCTATCCAAGAATGGTTCCCGATTGCTGATGGTGGACAACAGTCAGCCATAAAACAAGTAAAAATCCTCGACCTGGTGACTCCACTAGTTTTCAGTAGGCCTACTAACTCCACTGGTTTTCCATAGACTCCACTGGGAAACTTATTTTATCATCAAAAATTCATCAATACCTAGTCAAGAATACTTTGTGGATTAAGCATTTCTTTCACAGATTGATTTGTCCTTTAAGACCATTATACTTTCCCAGCCTTTCTAATTTTTTGGGTCCAAATTTATGGCTTCTAGAAGAATTTATATCAGATCCCGCCTTGACCCAAATCCTCCTGCTATAGTTGATAATCCTGAAAGCATCCTTAGGAAGTCTCCTAGATCCAAAATTTTAGTTGTTAGCAGACCATTCCACAGAGCAAGTTCCCTACCTGAAAACCTTAAAGACTTGCAGAATATCCTCTCTAACCCAACCCTATAACAAAGCTTGTCTAGGACTAGATCTCATAATTGCATAACCCAGATAGTTTTAGATCCATCCACCTTACAACAGAATTTTGTTGTATTAACTTCATTCCCCATTGTTCACCTTCCTCCATTTAACCCTGTACCTCCTGTTGTAAACCCTCCACTTGTTAACCCTCCATTGTTTCCACAACCACATATCATGGCAACATGGTATGCTCCCCTAGTTCTACCACAGCCTTTAGTTGTTCTACCACATGACTACTAGTCCAAGGTTCCTTTATATGATGCTAGTAGTTCTACTACTACTCAACGGCATGTGGACAGAATGAATGACTACTATGAAAGACAAGAAATAGATGATGAAACTGTTAAACTTAGAATTTTTGCTCAAAGCTTAGGGGGAGAGGCAAGAAGATGGTTTAAAGGCTTAACCCCTAATAGTATAAATGACCTCCCTGATTTTCATCAACTATTCTTAAACAAATTGGAAGTCAAGAAAAATCCTCTTCAAATACTGTCAGAGTATGATAACCTTAAGAGAAATGTTGGAGAGAGTGTCCAAGACTACTGCACTAGGTTCAATAGTGTATACAATGCACTTTCTCCTCACATGAAACCCCCACAAGGCCTAGCCCTAGTAAATTTTCCATATGGATTTGATCCACACATGTCTATCAATTAAGATAAAGAAACCCTCTCACCTTAGAAGATGTGCAAAGGGGAGCAGTAAGTGTAGAAACCAACCTAATTGCTAAAAGGGATAGATTGAGAGGTTACATACAAAGAAGAAGCTGGACCCTCCATATCTGATGCTAAAATTGATAGCCTATTTAGGACAATGGAAAGGATGATGGAGAGAATAAACATGAATGAGAGAACTTATCCTAGAGAAAACCAAACAGCTCCCCGAAACAGAAATCAAAATCATAACCAAAATCATAACCTTAGAAGAAATCCCCCTCAAATTAGACAAGGAGGCCCTGATCAGCAAATCAGACCTCCTTTCCAAGAAAACTATGTTGATGAAGATGAGGGAATAATTGAAGAAACAGAGGAAAACCACATAAATTTATTGGGAGTAAACAATTAGGATAATGATTTCTTCACTGAGGAAGAACAAGGCATATTTACACCATATGAAGAAAACATCCTAGAATCTGAAGACTATAAACAAGGCTTTGAAAATTCCAGCATGGAAGTACATAGGCAATATGACCTCAGAAGCAAGAAAAACCAAGACACTTTCAAAAGAAAGACCTCTGAAATTTCTGCTAGGAATAATCCTGGAAACATTCCTAAAAAGACAGCAGAAAACACTAATAGTGGCTGAAAATTCTGATAAAAATAAAAATAAAAATATCCAACCTAATCCCAAACACAGTGGTGACCAAACCAGCACTAGCAACTCATCTAATGCTCCTAATAAAACTATTTTAACTGTTGTTCCTAATAAAAACCAGCAAGCTGAAATTGCTGTGAAAACAGTGACTGAAAAGGTTGATTTAAACATTTCAAAAACTCAGACACCTTTCAGTATAGAGAATGAAATTTCCAAGATTAAAATATCTATTCCTCTTACTGAATTAGTCACTCAAGATATATATAAATCCCAACTTTTGAAAGCTTAAACATAGGAGAAAATAATGATTCTGTTAACTTAAATTATGACAAACCTGAATTTATGTTTGGACAAGAAGTAGAAGGAAAATTTCAAGAGGGAGGTGTTTCTCCATTTTATGTCAATTTAACCATCCATGAAAAAATTCTCCACAATGCCATGTTAGACTCTGGTGCTTCACATAATCTTATGCCAAAGGTAGTAATGGAAAGACTACGCCTTGAAATAACTATGCCATACAAATATTTATACTCTTTTGATTCCAGTAGAGTTAAATGTCTAGGCTTGATCAAAGATCTGTGTCAACTTGGCACAGATATCAGCTAAGAGCCTAGTAATGGATATTGTAGTGGATGACATTTCTCCTAAATATGGCATGCTCCTTTCAAGATCGTGGGGTTCCAAACTCCAAGGTACCCTCCAAATGGACATGACCTATGCTACCATCCCTGTCTTTAATCAACCAAGAAGATTATATAGGGAAACACACATGAAATACATGGTTAGTAGTCAAGAAAAGCCAGATAACTCCCCTCTTTATTCTATTCACATAGACCTTGATTCGTTCATCCTTTACGATGATGAAAATTTTAATGAACAAGTAGCAAAAAATGAGGAAATAATTGTAGAAAAAGAAGAAAAGGAGGAGGAACAGTCAAAATAGTTTGCGGAAACAAAATATTATGGAAAACATAATGGAAACCATAGGGAACAAAGAAACCATCAACATAGTGTTGATCATGAAAAAAAATGACAACAAACATAGGGCTAGCCATGATAAACAAAATAATGACAAACACAGTACAGACCCTGAAGAACAACATGATAAACAACACAGTGGCAGCCATTATAAACAACATAATGAGGACAACAATGACTCTAATGACAAATATGAAATTTAACCTCTTTGGAGTATGATATTTGACGGTTATTGTAGCAAAATTGGTTCAGGAGCAGGCATATGGGTGCATAACACAGAGAACAATCATGCAGAACGTCACTCATACAAGCTAAACTTTCAATGCACAAATAACATAGCTGAATATGAGGCACTCATCTTAGGACTACAATTACTGAAGAAACTAGGAGCCAAGAGGATAATTGTCCATGGAGAATCAGAGTTATTCATTAGGAAGGTTAATGGAGAATAAAAATCCAAGCATCCTATATTAAAAGCCTATAGAGATTATGTTATTGACCTCTTGAAAACATTCCCATAATATGAGCTTACCTTTGTCCCTAGAAATTAAAACATCCTTGCCAATGGTCTAACATTTGCTGCTAGCACATGTCAAAAGCCTTATCAAAACAAGCAATACACAGTCCAAGTCAAATATAGACCAGCAGTTCCTGATAACATAAAATACTAGCAAGTTTTTGAAGGAGATAAACAGGTAGAAGATTTCCTGCAATCCAGAAATGGGTTTGAAGTGCCAAACTTAGACTCATAGAATGAGGAAGACTGCTTTGTTGAGGAACATACTTACCAAGAAGAACCTCCTCATATTTCTCATATAAATCTGTTAAAAAAGGAATACACACATAAAACAGAACTGTGCACTAATTTAGAAAAAGAAGACTTTGAAGTGTTGTAGTCCAATAATGATCACTTGCCAAAGAAACCGACTCCTCTAGAAGAACTATTTGACTTTAATGATGTTTCTAGGAAGCCAAAGATGGAACCCACTGAAACTGAAATAGAAGAGTGCAATATAGGCAGTGAACAAAAACCCAAAATGATCAAACTGTGTAAAACACTGCCAACTCATATTAAACCAAAATATCTTGAGCTTTTTAGAGAATTCACTGATGTTTTTGCTTGGAGTTATGAAGATCTAAAGTCATATGATACAAAGATAATTAATCATAAGATACCTCTCAAAAAAAACCAAAGCCCCTTAAACAGAAACTGTGCTAAATAAACCCCGTATAACTACCCCTGGTTGAGAAAGAAATTAAGAAAATGTATGATGCTGGAATAATAGTCCCCCTGAGATACTCAAAATGGGTTTTAAATCTTGTATCAGTGAGGAAGAAAATAGGAGAAATTAGGCTATGCATGGACTTCAGAAACTTAAACAAATCCTACTCAAATGACAACTACCATTTACCAAAATTGGATCACATCTTACAAAGGGTAATGGGTTCTAAAAGAATTTCTTTGCTAGATGGTTTTTCAGGATACAATCAGGTGCTGGTACACCCAGATGATCAACACAAGACAACTTTCACTACACCTTAGGGCACTTTCATGTATGTGAAAATGTCTTTTGGGTTAATGAATGTTGGTGACACCTTCCAAAAAACCATGGATATTGCTTTCTCAGAAGAAATAGGTTACTTCAATGTGATTTACCTTGATGACATCATATTCTATTCTAAAACAGATGAAGAACACCTAGCTCACTTAAGAAAATTCTTTGAAAAATGTAGAAAGTATGCTTTTTCTTTAAATCCTAAGAAAAATTTGTTTGGTCTGCAAGAAGGAAAAATTTTAGGTCATATCATATCTAAAGAAGGGATTAAGATAGACCCAAATAGGATTGAAGGAATATTCGAAATCAATCATCCTAGAAATATCAAAGAGCTGAAATCTTTCATTGGAAAGATAAATTTGTTAAGAAGGTTCATACCACACCTTGCAGAACTCCTAAGAAACATTACAAACATGATGAAAAGAGAAATAGGATTCAAATGGACCATAGAAGCAAAGCAATCCTTTGAACTGGTAAAACAAGCACTTACCGAAACATCAATTCTAATCAGCCCTGATTTTACCAAATATTTCATCATCTTCTCCTTTGCATCAGAACATACAGTTGTTGTTGTCCTACTACAGAAAAACATAAAAGGACAAGAACATCCTATTGCATTTTTTAGAAAGGCATTAAGAGATGCACCTCTAAAATACAACATAATGGAGAAACAAGATTTTGCCTTGATCAAGGCATTAAAATATTTCAGATTTTATATTCTGCACTCACACATCATTGCATTTGTGCCTCACTCAGTGGTAAAATATATATTGACACAAGATCCTGATGGAAAAAGGGGTAAGTGGATTGTTGTTATATTATAATATGATTTAGAAATAAATCCCACTAAACTAATCAAAGGACAAGGATTGGCTAAACTCATGGCTGAAACAAACTTTCAAGCACTAGACATGAATATGATTGATGCGTTAGATGAACAAGATGAGTTGGCAACTCAACTTAGTGAAGATTTATTTCTGAATTCATCTTGGTATGTTGATATTTTATATGTGCTTTTCAATCTAAATGTTCCTCTTGGTTTGCCTAAAACAAAGGCAAGATTTTTAAAGTTGAAGGTTGTAAACTACTGCATTATAGATAAAATTTTATATTGGAAAAATGCTAGTGGTATATTGCTTAAATGTTTACCTGAGAATGATGCAGATAAGATCAAGCATGAGTTTCATGAAGGAGAATGTGGAGGCCACCTCTATTGGAAAACTACTGTCAACAAAATCCTTAGAGTTAGTTATTATTGGCCCACTCTCTTTCAAGACATCCATAAAATCGTAATTTCCTGTCATAAGTGCCAAATCTTTGAAGGCAAAAGAAAATTACTGCCATTACCTTTGCATCCTATCTCTGTTGGAGCTCATTTTCAACAATGGGGCCTAGATTTTATTGGAGATATCCATCCTGCCTCCTCTGCCCAACATAAATGGATCCTCACTACAACTGACTACTTTACGAAATGGATAAAGGCCATTCCTTCTAGGACTACCACAGACTCAATAATCATCAAATTCCTTGACACCCACATTTTGTCTAGATTTGGTTGTCCTAGAAAGATTATCACTGACAATGCTACTGCCTTTAGATCCAAGAAAATGGTATACTTTTTCCACAAATATCATATTACATTGGGACATTCTATAGCTTATTACCCTCAAGGTAATGGGTGGGAATAATCCTCAAACAAAAGTTTGGCGAACATCATCAAAAATTTGTTGGAAGAGAATAAAAAGTCATGGCACAACAAACAAATACATGCACAATGCGCAGACAGATTAACAAATAAAAAATCAATTGGAATGTCTCTCTATCAGATATTATATGGAGTAGATGCAAGTTTTCCAACAAGTTTAGGGGTACCAGTGATGAAGCTCATCCAAGAAGTGCATTCTGAAGAAAATGACATGCAAAGAAGAATAAACCAAACTATCCAGTTGCAGCAAACCAGAGAAGAAGTATATAACAAAATACAACAAGTACAGGAAAACATCAAGAAGTTGTTTGATAAGAGAACCAAGGCAAATGACTTCAGCATTGGTGACAAAACGGTGAAGTGGGACTCAAGAAGAGAAGACAAGGGCAAGCATGGGAAATTTGAGAATCTATGGAAAGGTCCATACATCATCCATTTAGCAAGAGGAAACAATGCATTCTTCCTACAAGAGATGAATGGAACAGAATTTTTTGGAGATCCTATTAATGGCAGGATGCTCAAGCATTATTTTTGTTGAAAAAATCATTTTAAAGCTTTATTCCTTGTATATAACACAGTTTGATTAAAAAGAATAGAAAAATAAACACAAAAACAAAAAGAAAGAAGAAAAAATGATAGATAAAAATAAAAAGGTAAAGCCCCATACCAAAAAAAGAATATTTCTGAAAGTGTGCAAGTCCAAATGCCACTACTTGTTGAGAAAAGAAAGCCTTGTTCAGTCATACAACCTAATCATGATTGAATAAGTTTTAAATTTTTGCTGATAAGTTAGAAATGAATATTTTCCAAGATGTTTAAACTTGGCTTATTAGTAGATTGGATTAGGAAAAGATATTGGTTCCAAAGGACAAATCTGAGCCAACAAAGAAAATGAGGGATGCATAACAAATTCCAAATTACAGCCCTCAAGTTTTTGTTTTACTTTTTTCAAAATAAAATCTGTGTGCAACTTGTCCAAAATGCCACAGTTCATGACAAATCACACTGCTTAATCCTGATTTAGTCATGTTTTCAATTTCTTGTTAATAGATTAGAGAATTAAAATCTGTCAAACTGTTTAATCTTGACATATAAGTAGATTAGGTAGAGAATAAAAATCTCATCAGTTTAATCTGAGCCTTTGGATGATATAAATGTAGAAATAGATAGTTTCCTGTTTTCAAAAGAAAAATGATGTTAAGGGTTTCTAATCTAAATGAACCCAAATGAAGAAAAATACTAGAAAAAGTATGAAGGGTAGGTAGAGTTGAGTTGAAGCAATCATGTTTTTCAAATTTTAAAGATATATGCTTTTAAGAATAGTAGCAAATCAGCAAATTGAAGAAAAGGAGTCTGTCAAAGTGCAAATCAAGGCACTGGTCTTCAAAATTCTAGAGATTTGATCTCTGAGGTTCTTGACACCCCCTGAAGGAGTTTCCCTCCCCAGCTGAAGCCACTGTTATCCTCATGTATTCTATAGATTCACTAGGTGACTGTGAATCTTCTACAAGCAGCTAAAGATAGCATTCTTCGCCTTTAAGCTATCTTTAGAAATCTCACTGCCTTCATTATCCTTATAAGTCATTTTTCACTATATTTCATCTATGTCTTCTCAAAATCCCCTGCGGCTTTTAAAAGACTTATTTTGGGCTTATTTCTCTCATTTTCACTCTCCCTCCCTACACAAACTCTCATTCACTCATTCCCTCCTCTAAAAACCCACTTCCCCCACTAAAACCCTTCACAAAACCCCTTTCCTTCATCATTATCCTTTATTTTATCAAAACAATGTAAAAGATCCTCTTTTACATGATTTTAAATCAAAATATTAAACTATCGGGACCCACCTTTTATGCTAAAAAGCTCTGTTTTTAATATAAATCCTGAATTTATGTTTTAACCCAACCCTTTAAGGTTTTAATCCCCCCGCTTTAATCCACACTCTCTCACGCCCATATAACCATAACCCCGCCCACCGTATAGCCCCCGATTTTATATTTTTCCTCGGGCCCTCACTTTATAACAAACCCCGTGTATATTTTGAACCCCCACATTACACGACAAAAGCTTGCCACGTCACCTGGCGCCCGGACCCCACCTCTGCACCTGCCCGCTGCTCCAGATCTTCCGAAGACCATTGATTTGTCTTCCTTTGATCCGACGGCTCCGATCGCTTATCGCAAATATAATAGTGCCAGGGTTAATGATTTTAAAACGCGTGATATGGGTGATTTTCCCTTACCACGTGTCGAGCGATGTATGGTATCACATGCCCGTTCCCAAAACCATTACCGCCTCCCCAATCATGCGAAAACCGCCCTCTCCACTCCCGAAAAACTGCTTTCCTCTTTTCGCGCCAAAATGCATACCGTTGCCCGATTCAAAAATTATCCAGAGTCTGTGGCTCTGCGATAAAGCCCAGAACACCATTTTTGCCTCTGCAAATACCCAAAAGCCCTAAAAACCCCAATAAAAGCAGAAAAAAAAAAAAAAAACCCTCTACGCAAGTTTTCAAGCTAAATTGTTTGTTTTATGTGCAGGTTCAATGGCGGAAATGCATAGAATGCATTCCAAAGGTCCAAAATAGTTTTAATAAATGTCTGGGTGACGATCTAGAGGTTTATTGTATTTTAAAGGGGTCAGAGGCGAAAGATAAAGCTTAACCATCAATGAATCATGATCCCCGGTGGTTAATAAAACCCTCCAACAACAGAAGAATGCTCACCCTGCACACAGAAAACAAAGACAAACAGATGCACAATAAGAAGGCAAAACAGTAAAAATACCATGATATTAAAGACAGTAAAGGACAGAAGATCAAAGGTTTAAATAATAAAGTCAAAGATTAAAGGACAAATCAAAGGATTAGTCACAAAAACAGAGATAAAGGAAGAATCAACAAGAAAGACAGTAAAACAGGCAGTTAAAGGATAAATCAAGTTTAAAAGATTGAAACAGAGTTTCAAGGGTAAACAGAGACAGATTAAACACAAAAGAAAATTCGAATGACTAAACCCACAACAATTACTTCTTCAAAGGATATTTTACCACTTAAAGCATGTTTTCTTTCAATAAACATCAGCAGTTATTGCAAACAGTCAGATATATTTTTCATCTACCCAGCAGTTATTGTAAAGTTATTGAAAAAGCCTTAAAGTCAAACATTTCCAGAAATTAACTCAGAAGTTAAGTTAGGATTTATTGTTTCAGAGAAACACTCTCAGATATTTTTTCCTTGGGCCTTACATAGTCTCAAAGGTCAAAAACTCATTAACTCTGTAATAAATGACATCTGAAGCCCTAGCTTAGCATCACCTCCTCATTTGCAGATAAATATTGCATGTAAACTTCATTTTTAGTGTTAGTTAGTTGGTGGTTATTTCATTGATTTCTGTTGTTGAGCTAGTTGAGGATAGCTAGGCTGGACTTGAGAAAGCTCTGAGTTGCAGAGATTTCCTGTACATGAAGTAATGTAATTGTTTTGATCATCAGTAATACAAGCATGTTCACAAGATTCTTGAGTTATGTTAATGGTGAAGTTTTCCTTCTTTTTCATTGTTTTTCGTCTGTTTTCCATTCTGTCCATATTTATCTGATAAAAGAACGGAAATTTTAGAGTAGGATATGTTGTCTTGGCACCCTATTTATGTCTACCTTCTTTATCTTAATGTTTTCCTCTGCAAGGTCTGATTGGAAAATTCTTAACTGCTCTCTAGTTCCACCTAGCTTTTTTCCTTGGAAATTATTTAATAGAGTCAAGCCAAAGAAGTCTATGGTAAGCCCTGTCCTTTAGTGTAGCTTGAAAGATTGTTTTAGAGGCCTTTCTTTGAATTATACTTAGTAGAGTCTAAACCAGGGAAGTCTATTGTATGCCTTGTCCTCTGGTCTGCCTCCAAATGTTGCTTTGAAGGTATTTTGAGTGTTGAGTTAATGAAGATAGTTTTAGCTTTCTCTTTAGCTTCTCTCACTATTATCTTAAATGTTTTCTTTGTCTGAAAGTAATTCTATGATTGTTGGATTTTTTCCTTAAAGGTTTTCTTATTAAAGTCTGGCCAAATAAGTCTATGGTATGCCATGTCCTTTGGTTTGCCTCAAACAATTACCTAAAAGGATTTTCTTGTTAAAGTAGAGCTAGAAGATTCTTAACTGACTATAGTTATACTGTCTTCACAACTTATTGTTATTTCATATCACAATCTAATCTAATAGATCCACTTGATATAGTTAGCTTGCCCTATGAAAACCCTTGCAGATTTAATGAACAATTAAATCCTTTTATGACTTCATAGCCCAATGGATTAATGTTTTCTCATGGTCTATCTATTCGTTGAACTACTTCCTCTATTAATCACACCACTGATCTGTCAACCTATCAATTAACCAACCAAAACAAACAAGTCCTTAGAAGTTCATAGCTAGCCTAATATCATAAAACAAGAGTAAAAATACATATCATTTATAAACACATACATAGAGATCTCTCTCTGAATCCAGGAAATCTAGGTCCTAGGATTCCAAAGTGGTTCTGATGTGGCCCCTGCAGTGTTTGTTCTTGTCAATCTTGCAAATCACAGGGAGCCAACAACATAAAAGAACAATTCTTGGATGATACAAATGACAAAACCTCCTCCTATATATAGGACTCCATGGGGTCACAATATAATCCTAGCCGACCTAACAATAATAATGTAAGGGCACAATAACGACAATATGGGGGTTACAAGGGTACAACACTAACAATAAGGGGATTACACTAACAACAACAAGGGACTACACTAGTAATATAGGGACCTAACATTTTGAGAATATCGACATTCATACAAAATGAAGATACATTAAAAAATAACATGTTGAATATGTTTTTTAATATATCTTCATTTTTTATCAATGTGGGTCTCCTCAAAAGTATGCACAATTGGTACTCGTTGGATGTGGAATTTAACTCCGCATCCAATAAGTGTCTACACTTGAAATTTGAGTAAACCTATAAAGATATAAGCCAAAAATACAATTAAAAAAATAGTTTTCTTTTACCTTCAAAATTCATAACTATTATTTTATTATTTTTCCTTAGGAGGTCTTTTTAATGTATCTTCATTTTTTATAAATGTGGGTCTTTTAAAGAGTATGCATAATGGGTACTCGTTGGATATGGAATTTAATTCCATACTTGAAATTTGTGTAAAACTATAGGGAAATAAGCCAAAAAAAAAATTAAAAAAAAAAATAGTTTTCTTCTTTTCCCTCCAAAATTTATAACTATTATTTTATTACTTTAACTATTATTTTATTATTTTTCCTTAAAAGGCCACTTTTAGGCTGAAATTTCCTCTAATATCCCAACAATGGCACAACGCACTACCATCTTACAACATCTATGATGATTCTACCTCTGAGAAATAGTGGTGAATACAAACCTTGTGCAAGCTCATACCTAATCGCACTTGGAAAATTTTGTAAAGGTGTTATGTAAAATATTATGTGGTGCTTGGTTCAATCAACCAATTAACTTGTGTCCACATTAGGGGCAGGTGTAGTTCACCTAGTGGTTATAGTGGTAGTAGATGCAATCTACCTAGTGCCACGTGAGTACTACACCACCCCAATTTCAGATTCCACTAAAAAAAAAAAAAGCGTAATCATAAACTTATTTGTACCTTTGCAAGAGGAAAATATTTTTATCAAAGGATGATTGACAAATAAGATGGGGAGGAGATATTTTAAAGAGTGAAATTAGGGGCTAATTCCCCTACTTGGAAGCCCATCCTTGATGGCTCATTCACACATTTGGATCACCCTTGATGGCATCTTCCTTGGTCTCGAAAATCAAAATTCTTGCACTTCTACAAATGGGATTTCTTTAAGTCGGCCTCATCCTTTATCTACTAGTCGTCCCCATTGGTGAATAGAAATGACCCTTCACCCCACATCAACCACTATAAATATAAGTCAAGTTCACCTTATTTTTGCATAAAAACAAAACACATTTCTCCCCTCTTATTGGTTTGCATAGCATCTGAGGAAGCTTCTTCTCCACACGTGAAAGAGACACTTCTTGGCATCTTATGTTTTTTGCATTGACTCCTTCTATAGCAAACTTTGACCAACATTAATCGAAGTGATTTTGAAACTGTTTTGCTACAATTTTTGTGGGGATATTTCTGTTTGGACAGGACGCGCATTCTGGCACAGGAACTGAGGTTTTTGGTGATATTGGACTTGCGTTGACCAAAGGGTATGACCTCAGGTTGACTGCAGATTTGTTTGGTGTTTACTCTTTCCTTCGACGTTGACTTATGGATTTTTTTGGAATAATTTCATATATAAAGGTTGCATTAACTGGGCTACTTGATCGAAAGTTTGGAGAACATTTAAATGGATTTTGACCACTATTGACTTCTCTGGTTAGGTCAAGTTGATTATTGTTGGCAGACTTTAGAATTGCAAGTTTGACAGAGATATATTTCGATTGGATTGGGCTTCTTGATTTGGAATTGATTCTAGTTGGTCATCTTTCTCTCAATAGTCAAAGTTTTGACTTTGACTTTGTCATCATTGTACAAAATTGGATTTTCTCTTTCTGTTAACATTTGATATTATCAATAAGAAGGATTGGTTGGGTTTTCCCCCTTGTGGGATTTTTCCATGGCATTAGCCTAAAACTTTGTGTTCATTATTGTCTGGGCTTGTCTTTTTGTGCATTGTTGACGATGTTCTATCTACAATTATTGTCAATAAGTAAATGATAAAGTGATTGCTGAAGTTTATTATTGAATCTGAAGTGGAATTGTTGTTGGGCTGATAAGATATTGAAGTAATTTTTGCAAGTGTAGAACACACCATAAAAATTAACATGGTATCAAAGCCAAGGTGAAGATAAATCCCAAGGAAGAAGTAAGAAATAATTGTTGGAATACTTGTTGTTGTTGAACAACGACTATTGGGACAGGTCTCCATGGTTGCTACCTCATATTTCAAGGCTGAGGATAAGCTCAATGACAAGTCAGATTATCATGCCTGAAAAATGAACCTTGATTTGACCTTGGAAGAACATATATTGTTGGATTATGTGCAAGGGAAAGTGGTGGAGCCTCCTTCAAATGCAACTACTACTACTAGAATGAAGTATAGAAAAGGTGAGGTCAAAGCTAATAAATCTTAGTTGAATCCATTCAAAAGCAATTAATCTCTTGTATTTTATATTTGGGAACTTCAAAGGAAATTTATGTAAGTTGATAGGAATGTTCAAATTCAACAATGCAAATCAAATCCTCTTTCTCAAGAACAAGTCGAGGGATATCAATATGGACAAAGGGGAGTCTATCCAAGCTTAATTCATGAGAATAAATCAAGTAAAGAATGATTTTTTATCTATTGGAGAAGTTATTGTTGAAAAGGAACTCACCCTCATTTCTCTTGGAGGTCTATCAAGGCCATGGGAAACATTTGTCACGACCATTATCAACAATGACAGGATACCTGGTTTTGATGAAATATTGGCTAGATGCACTCAAGAGGAAATAAAGGTGATGGAGAGAGATTAGTATTTCAATGAACCTACTGCCTTCTCTACTCATGCTAAAAAGAGGAATAATTTTGGTCAATCTAATTCAAGAAAGTAGGGTCAAGCATATAAAAGAAGGGATTCAAAGGAAAAGGCAAAGGAAGATGCTACAATTGCAACAATTTTGTTCACTATGCTAGAGAATGTCCTAACAAGAAAAATCCTCCAAGGAATAACAACAACAATCGAAGAAATAACGGGTCTAACAACAAAGGAAAAAGGAATGCTCCTATATCTAAAAAAGGAAATAATTGACCTCCCAAGAGGACAAGAAATGGAAAGTATGATGAAAATAATGTTGTTGAAAAACAAGATCAATATTATCTCATTTCTTCTTTGCCTACTCCCTATCCTCCAGACACCTTGAATCATTAGTTAATTATAGTGGGCCTCAATAAATTTAACTGTATATAAGGAGGTTATATCAAATTTAGTTGAGAGGAAGACTACTCTAAATATTATTCTTGAAGTGCCACCTACCTTGTGAAAGGGATAAAAATTGTTAAACTTCACATGAACTATGGTGAGAACATACATCTTCAAGATGTTTTGTATGTGCTCGATTTGAAGAAGAATTTGGTTTTATTTTTGTGATAGAAGATAAAGGCTTCAAGGTAGATTTCATTTATGGAAAGGTACGTGCATGGAATAAGAACTTTAAGGATGTTTTTACTCTTGGGTTTAGGGTTGATGGTCTTTATCAATTTTATGGAAGTCCTTTGGAAGCTTTGGAAAATGGCTGTTGAGATTCAACAAGAAAATCCTAGTGAAAATTATGCACCTGCACTAGGATGGAGCCTCAGGCTATTTTTATGTGGAGGTCTATTTATATATGCATGAGAAAATTCTATTTATAGATGCATGAGAAAATTTTATTTATAAATGAAGTCTATTTATAGATGTATGTGCGAGTTCTATTTGTAGATCGCATGTCTATTTATTGATGCATGTCGTCTATTATTATCCCTTAATATTATTTGGACAATAAACAATAACCTATTCTCAATGAGCACTTGAAAATAGTTAACTGAAGTGGAAAATCAATTAGTTATAGGAAATTCGAGTTCAGAGGTTCGTTGGTGGGACATGTGTAGGTTTTAACCCTGAACAAAAACTATCTACACACGAATCTTATAACAGAAAATAAACAATTGCGAGAGCATAAAACATAAAACAGATAAACACAGAGATTTTCCCCTGGATCCCAAATCGGGACGACCAGCTTGATTTTTCATTATATTCCTTTTAGTGTTACAACACATATATATACATGTCGGAGCATACATAAACCCGAATCCATTAACCCTGGATTAGAACATAACCGTAGTTCCCTTGACCGGATCTAAAAAAATACCGGGGGCCGAAAAACCGTCGAACCCCAAAACTATGTGCAAAACCATGCACAAAACCATGGACGCAGAAAAACCATCGAACCCCCTCTTACCCCCCCGCACGTGCTTAGTCGTGGAAAGAATATAACACATACCCAACATTCTCCCACTTGTTGTTTTCTTTCCACAGGGGGCCACAGGAGGGCTTAGTCATTGGGCCAATTCTTCAACACCCATTGTTTCTCTACACCAAGAGAACTTTTGAGTGCTCACAGACTTCGTCAATGCATCTGCAACATTCTTCAAGGTGTCCACCTTTACCGGCAACACCCTTTTAGCCTCAACCATATCTCTAACAAAGTGATATTGAACATCAATGTGCTTTGTCTTTGAATGATAAGCAGGGTTCTTAGCCAAGAAAATTGCACTTTGGCTATCACAGTCTATCCTTATAGCTTGTTGTACCAACCCCATACTTGAACACAATCTCTGCAACCAAACTGCTTCCTTGCTTGCATGAGTGGCTGCTATGTATTCGGCCTCTGTAGTTGAAAGCGCCACTACAGACTGTCTTTTACTCATCCAACTGACTGCACCTCCAAATAGGCTAAACACATACCCACTTGTAGATCTTCTTTGGTCCAGATCTCCAGCCCAGTCTGCATCAACAAAACCATGAATGTCCAACATTCTTTCCAATCTTGGTCTTCCCTAGTAGCACAAGCCATAATTGCTAGTGCCACGTAAATATCTGAAAACCCGCTTCACTGCTGTCCAATGCTCCTTCCCTGGGTTTGACATAAACCTGCTCAATACTCCCACTGCATGTGCAATGTATGGTCTAGTACAGACCATTGCATACATCAAGCTACCCACTGCACTTGCATATGGAACACGGGACATATACTCCTCTTCTTCTTGTGTCTTGGGACACTGTTCAGCAGACAGCTTTACACCTACAGGAATAGGAACCTTCACCGGTTTACTATCCTGCATATTGAACCTCTGCAATATAGTCTCGACATACTTCCTATGGTTTAACCAGAGCTTCCTCTTTGCCCGATCTCTCTTAATTTCCATGCCCAAAATATAATTTGTAGCACCCAGATCCTTCATGTCGAATTTGGAGAACAGTTGGGTCTTTAAATCTTGGATAATTTCTTTGTCATTTCCAATCAACAACATATCATCCACATACAAGACCAAATAAATAACATGGTTACCAATTAATTTAAAATAAACACAGTGATCCTCCTTGCTTCTGGTGAAGCCAAGTCCCCGTATATAGGTATCAAATTTCTGATACCACATCCTTGGTAACTGTTTTAACCCATACAGAGACTTCTTCAACCTGCATACCAGTTCTTTCTTACCCTTCACCACAAAGCCTTCAGGTTGCTTCATGTAGATCTCCTCTTCTAGATCCCCGTGAAGAAATGTTGTCTTCACATCCATCTGTTCTATCTCAAAATCAAATGCAACAACAACAGATAAAAGTAATCTGATAGAAGTAACTTTGGCAACGGGAGAAAAAATATCACCAAAGTCAATTCCCGGCACCTGGGAATAACCTTTCGCTACCAACCGAGCTTTGTATTTCTCCACCTTGCCTTCTACATTCATCTTCTTCTTAAACACCCATTTGCTCCCAACGGGCTTCCTTTCAGCCGGCAACTCCACCAGATCCCATGCATTGTTTTTGTGCAAGGATGCCATTTCATCAACCATGGCCTCCTTCCAGAGTTTTCCATCCTCTGAATCTACTGCCTCCCTGACAGTTCTGGGTTCATCATCAGTTATAGTTAAGGCAAAGCCTGAACAGAAAGCAGATGGACTATACCTTTCTGGTTGCCTTCTTTCCCGAACTGATCTTCTTAAAGCTGGAGTTTGTGGCTCATCATCTTCTGAGTCTTCTTCTGTTGTAGAGTCTGATTCATCCTCCTTTAGCTCAAACTCTATCTTCTCAGGTTCCTTTGGTAGGACTTCATGTTTAACAGCATCTTTCACTTCTCTAAACACCACATCTCGGCTGTACACAACCTTCCTTGTTTCTGGGTTCCAAAGCTTGTAACCCTTTAAACCATCCTTATACCCAATGAATATGCACCTTTCAGATTTATTATCCAACTTGGTCCTTTTCTCCTTTGGAACATGTACATATGCATCACATC
Source organism: Pinus albicaulis (assembly GCA_034641835.2). Classification (NCBI taxonomy): domain Eukaryota; kingdom Viridiplantae; phylum Streptophyta; class Pinopsida; order Pinales; family Pinaceae; genus Pinus; species Pinus albicaulis. Next base: position 927,894,429 of record CM076574.1, on the reverse strand, counting down.
CAAATACCCTTAGATGTGAAAGAGAGGGTTTCTTACCAGTCCATACCTCATGTGGGGTCTTATCCTCCAACATTGATGAAGGTGATCTGTTAACTAAGTAACATGCAGTCTCCACTGCCTCTGCCCAGAATTCTTGTCCTAACCCGGTACCACTGAGCATGCTTCTTGCCTTTTCCATCGGTGTTCTGTTCATTCTTTCTGCAACTCCATT